>VDFB02193867.1:567546818-567592661 GCA_007258455.2 Sequoia sempervirens | reverse complement strand
TAGTGACTCTAAAACATAACTTTCTCACCACCCAACCATATTAGCATCGTGAAGTCACATGGACCCTAGCCAAATCATCGAGAAAGAAGGACTACCAAATTATTTGGTTAGATTAAGTCCTTTCAAAATTAAGTGATTATTTCTTAATTCTATCTAAGTATCAAAGTTCATGGGTATGCAGCCCTTTCTAGGGCCCTTGCTCCTAGATAGTTTCCCAACAACTACTACCCATAAGAAACAATTTAAAGAAAACAATCTAAATCACATTCTCAAAATTCTTCCCACTCCAAATAGTTGATAAATAATGCTATTTTATGGAAAGTTTTTTTAAATCAATTATCTTACCAAATTTTTGTTTCCAAGAGGGATTACCCACCCCTTCAAATTAAACAAAGAATGATAATTATTACTCCCAATGGTTTAAAGGGATGATGCCATAGACGTCATTGTTTACATTTTATTAGGCTATGGATGTAGTAGCTCAAGCATCATGGCTTAACCTGTAAACATGATCCAAAGGCATCGCTTTTATCAAATGGTACTAGTTTTTGGTTTCATAACTCTTATTTAAGTTTTCCTATCTAAAGAGAATCCAAAAGAGTAAGAATATCTCCATTTCACCTTCTGATCACCAAGATTCCCCTTAAGGCAAGGTGATAGCATACAGTGTAAGGAAGTTCATATCTAACTAACAATTTGACTAAACAAATTAAGAATTTCCCTTCCACTTTCTAGTCACCAAGATCCTCATAGAGTCGAGGTGAGAGTATATGGTGTAAGGAAATCTAATTGAAAAAATAAAACTGGAAGTAAACAAGTAAACTATCAATGGCAAGCCATCCAATAGAGAATTTTAATTTATTTTAAACATTTTAAGCTATTAGTGGAAAGCCATCCAATAGAGTATTTTACATTAATTTAAACATCTTAACTATTGGCAACAATCCATCCAATAGAGAATTTTTAATTTAAATTAAACAATTATCTTCCAATTATTCAGTGGTGAGTGACATATTACTTTTTTTTAAACAAGATTCATAAAATAATTGCATCATCAACAATTCTTGCTTTAACAATTACCATTAACAAGATAACTATAAATGATAACATATTATCTATCCCTTTAAAATAAAATTACAACTTTATACATGCATAAAATAAAGAACATAAAGTACTTCCACACAATCATTTTTGGTATCACAATAATCAATTTAAGAATGCTAGCAATTACTATTTGGTACTTTTTTTTTTTTACATTGACTATTAGAATTTAATAAAATGTTTTACTATTTGGAGGTTTAATAATGAAACTATTAAAGACATATATATCCATATTAATTTCATTTCCTAATCATTTATTTTCTTATAGTAAAATTAACTATTAGAAGAATAAGAAGATACTACATGCATACTTGCATACTTTGAAGTAATAAAGTAATAACACTAAAATCTTGATTTATATCTAAGATAATCATACTACTTTAAAGTACTATTACATTATAATTCTAATTTATTTTTGAGATAAAATCATGAATTTAAGTATTTAATTATTTCTTACTTCATATCTATAGATTATCTATATTCTAAAAGAGGAGAAATTGATTTAGAAATGAAATCTTTTTAAATGGGGTTTTCGATTTGTAATGATGGAAATTGATCCCCTTCATGGAGATAGGCCAATTTCTCATTTAATATGGACCTATTTTAGTACCTTTTCATTAATTACCCCTTTAATTCATCATTTATAGGCCCCTAAGACCCATTATGTCAGATCTCGAGGCTTATTTCACTCAAAAATCCCACAAAATTACTTAAAACCCCAAAATTCCTAAAAAAACACCTCAAAAACCTTAGGTGGGACTCATTCACCACCTTGGGTGAATGAGCCCCCTTAGGTGGGACCCATTCGCCAAGGATGGTGAATGAGTCCCATTTGGGGCATTTTTCAATTTTAAGCAGGAAATTCACCAATTTAATTCAAAATTTTGGTGGATGTCGGCCTTTGAGATCTAAATAATGGTCAATCAAGTGTTAATGCCTATAAAATAAAGTTTTCAAGTCATTTTTATCATTCCTAAGCCATTTTGAGCAAGCATTTTTCAAGATCAAATTCAAGAGTTAGGTGTTGAGAATCTTTCACAAGAGTATTTAAGTTGAAGCTTTGTAGCAACATTAAGGAATCTTTGTAGGTCTTAAAGCTCACTTTTATTCAAGATCTAGCATTTTCAAGGGTTGATCATGGATGTCTATGGTGAATCATGAAGAATTCTAGGTTGGGGAGACACAACTAGCCATCAAGCCAAGCCTAAGGACTTGTTTTCTAAGTGATTTCATCTTCCATTGTCATTCTAATTTTAGCCTAAGGAAGGTTTACACATCATTGAGATTCACTTGAG
Organism: Sequoia sempervirens; assembly: GCA_007258455.2. Lineage (NCBI taxonomy): Eukaryota > Viridiplantae > Streptophyta > Pinopsida > Cupressales > Cupressaceae > Sequoia > Sequoia sempervirens. The sequence goes on along the minus strand of VDFB02193867.1, from coordinate 567,590,265 downwards.
GTGATTATAGATCTCCTAAAGTGAGTTTTTCATCATTCAAGTTACATTCCTACATCTTGTTCTTGCATGTTAGAATAGGATTGCATCATGTTTCATATTTCTTAGTCTTAAACACACTTAAGACTAGGGTTTTCATGCACATTTCATTATTTCCATTAAGTTTTGATTACCAAACTAGGGGTTTGACTGAGGAAAACCCCCCATAAGAAAATCAAGATATATTTTATTTTGTAGGTGTTTTCAAAATTTTGGATCCAAAACTCAGTTTGGAAGGAAAAAGTAGGTGTTGGAGTGCAAATCAAAGTTTTCAATTTCTAAAAAAATGGAGCAGGACTTATTTGCCACAATTCACGTATTAGTCCCACTGAAGGTGTCTTTCAGATCTGTTTACAGATTCCAGTACCCTTTTTCCCAAAACAACTTTCTGGGTAGAAACCTTCATTTGGGACTAATTCACCCAAGTTGGTGAATGAGTCCCAATTAGTCAAAATTTTAGATTTTGTAGAGTTTCAAAATTGCTTCCAGTCACTCACAAATTCCCAAGTGCACATCATTCACTTCATTACCTTTCTATTCTATTTTGTTGGAAATTTTAAGTCATTTTGTAGATCATAACACCCAATTAGGGTTTTGCATTGTGTTTTGTATTTCATTATCTTTTCCAAGTTTAAACTTGGTGGTGAACCCCTTAATAGATCATCTTCAGCCCCTAGGACAACCCTTAGCAAGATCTCTTTCTCCATTGAAAAGAGATCTCAAGGGTTGCCCTTGAATGAAATTGGAAAGGTGTGTGTGGGTAGGTTCTATGTCCTAAACCATATGTTAGCATCTCCCTAACCACTTTTTCACCATTTCATTTTGGTGAACCTACATATAGAGCATCATAATTTTTGTTACGAGTGCATTTACATCTTAGATTTAGCTTGCATTACCATTTTTCTTAGGTTTTACATTGATTAATTTGCATTCTAGGGTTTTAAATTTTGCATTAGTGAAAAGCTCATTTAGCTTGCTTTTTTCCATTTAATTTCATTAAAAACTATCCAAAATCTACATTTACATCTTAGATCTAGGATATATAACATAGAACACATAAAAATCAACCAAAACAATTAGAAAATTTTGAAAAAAAACCCTACTGGGACTCATTTGCCACCATGGGCAAATCAGTCCCAGTGCAAATTTAGAACTAATTTTTACATATTTAAATCTCCTATTTTTAAGGCTTCTGTTTACTATCATTACTTTTATGTTTCATTTTACTTGTCTTTGTTACATTCAAATAGTTATAAATAACGTACTTTACATTCATTGCAATTGTGGATATAATTAGATTTTTGCATTTTTCATTCTCAACATTTAGAATAGACTACATTAGACATAGATCAGAAAACAAAAACCAAAAACAAGACCCAAGACCTAGGCCACTTGGAGAAGGTATAGTTATTTTACTATGTCAAATCTCTCTTTCCAGTTTAACCTAACCCTCAATCCTTTTAGTAGTGATGACTTTGATATGTTAGATGAAATCGTTGAGGATTTCATCTCACAAGGTTCATCCACTAAGGCTTATCATGACAAACCAAAAACAAAAGATGTTAATGTGATCCAACCTCAACTCATCCTTTACCCACCTTCACACAAACCTCAACCTAAAAACAAACCCGAATTTATCCTTTACCCACCTAAGCATAATGTTTTGCAGCAAACGAGTTATAATACCATTACACATACATATAACACTAGGAATAACCCACAATCAAAACAACCAACTCCAACACCTTGCCTTTGCCCAACTTTGTTTTTCCTAGTGTTCCTCACTTACCTTTGAATAGTGGGAAGGATTATGATCTTGTTGAACAACTTAAGAATACTCCTGCAAAGATATCCCTTTGGGACCTAATTCATAATTCACCTAACTATCACACTATGCTTCAAACAGCCTTACAACAAGTTGTAATCCACCCTAATATAAATGCAAATGAAATGGAAGCTCTAATACAATGAATGAATATAGTTCATGTAGACATTACCTTTCACCACCATGAGCTCCCTCCTTTAGAAATGAGAAAGAGACATGATGCCTTCATGATAATAGCCAAATTCAATAGAATAGGGATAAAAAGGAGCCTTGTTGATAATGGCTCTTCCCTTAATGTGTGTAGTGTAAACCTCTTAGATAGGTTGTGTGTTCATAAATCAAAAATTTAACCTGATTCCTTATCAATTTGAGGATTTGACAATGTGGGAAAGCAACCACTCAGTGTGATTACTTTACCTATTATAGTTAGAAAGGCCACCTTACAAACTCTCATTCATGTCATGCCTCATGACCTTTCATACAATCTTCTTTTGGGAATACCTTGGATTCATGAGATGCATGTAGTTCCTTCGACTCTCCATCGTATCATGAAATATTTATATAACAACAAGGTATACCAAGTTGAAATAGGCCTCAAGCCTGAAAGTTGCTTATAAGTTGAAAAAGGAACAAGTCCTCTAAACACATTAATTCTGACATCAAAAGTAGAACCTATGAAAAAGGAGGAACAAGAGAAAGAACTAGTGTCAAAATTATTAGATGATTATTGGGGATCCTTGGAATTCATGCCTTCATTCATGGGAGAATATATAATCACAAGAAAGGAGGATGACAAGAAAAAATAACTAATGGTTATGTTGACACAAAATTTATAAGAAACCTCACAACCATCTACCTCATCCACTCTTGAAGAAGACACAAGCTATACAACAAACTTTGATGAGATGGATTATCAACAACCACCAAACCCGAAAGAAATGGAAAGACTTTATGGGAGAGGCTATGAGCTTGTGAAGCAGTTGGGTTATAATGGAAAAGGATGTGGAAAGAAAGAACAAGGCATTCATGTCCCTATGGAACCTAACATGCAAGAAACAAAAAATGGTTTGGGATATTGTCCTTCTAAAATAACACAAGAAAGCAAATGACCTTCATTAAACATCAACACCATCACATGCAAACCAAAAATCAATCTCACCTTGAAACATCCTAAATTGCTTGATATAGATTCTAAACCATCATGGGAATACGTTGAAGATGATGAAGCCTTAAAACAAATGCTAGGAGTCTATGATAAACCATCTACTCGTGAAAAGAGAAAGGTTACATGTGTTATGATAAGCACCAAACAAAAAAATGCAGATGAGAGAAGTAATGAGACAAATATGTGTAACAAAGAATATAATCATGAATTTCCAAAACCAAGTGCACTCCCTTTAGGAGATATAGTGGATGTAACGATGCACATCAATGATAATGAGAAAGTGATCAAGATAGGGAAGTTCCTTGATGAGGAAGAACAAGAGGATACTACAACCTTGCTTCATGACTTCCTCAAACTATTCACTTGGACTTATTTAGATATGCCTAGCATTGATCCTAAAATTGTAACACACAACATAGTCCTCGTTGAAAATGCTAAGCCTGTCAGACAAAAGATACAAAAAATGAATCCTTATATAGCCTTGCTAGTTAAGGGAGAAATTGAAAAACTTTTGGAAGCTAGTTTCATAAAACCTATAGATTATTCTCCTTGGATCTCAAACATTGTTACAATCACAAAACTCGACAATTGTATTAGGATGTGTATGGATTTTCGTGATCTGAATAAAGCATCTTTAAAAGATGACTTTCCCCTTCCTAATATTGACATGATAGTAGACTCGACTGCAGGACATGCTTTGTTGTCATTCATGGATGGATTTTTTGGATACAATCAAATCTTTATCAACCCTCAATATTAGTACAAAACAACATTTACAACTATTTGGGGAACGTTTTTTTGGGTAATGACGCCCTTTAAATTGAAGAATGTGGGCGCAACATATCAACAAGCAATGACATTGATATTTCATGATTGCATACATAAAATCTTAGAAGACTATGTTGATGATATTCTATCCAAATCCTTAACAAGACAAGACAATGTGAAGGTCCTCTAGAAAATCTTTGAGATAATGCAAAAATACATGAGATTGAATCCAAAAAAATGTGTCTTTGGTGTAGATAGTGGAAAAATCCTAGGGTTTATTGTATCTCATAGAGGCATTGATGTAGAAATGAATAAAAAAGATGTTATTGTTAATATGCCACCGCCTAGAAACATATCTCAATTGTGAACGTTACAAGGAAGAATTTAGGTCACTCATCATTTTGTTGCATCCTTAGTCGATCGAACACTACCGTTTACAAATATCCTCAAGAAGGATGTCCACTTTAATTAGAATGAGGATTGTAAATAGGGTTTTGAGAGTTTGAAGGACTACCTTACAACTCCACCTGTTTTACAACCCACCATGCAAAACAAACCATTCATCCTTTACATAGAAACCTTAGCCCATGTTGTTGCAACATTGCTGGCTCAACAAGATGAAAATGGTATGGAACATTATGTCTACTACATCAGCTAAACTTTAATAGATTATGAGAAGCAATACACAAAAATAGAGAAATAGTGTTTATCTCTTGTATTTGTTACCAGTAAGTTGAAATTACTTATTGTCACCATGCAAAACAAACCATTCATCCTTTACACAGTAGCATCAGCCCATGCTCTTACAACATTTTTGGCTCAACAAGATGAAAATAGTAAAGAACATCCTATGTATTACATTAGCCAAACTTTAATAGATTATGAGAAAAAGTACACAACAATAGAGAAATAGTGTTTAGCTCTTGTATTCGCTACGAGTAAGTTGCGACATTACTTATTGAATGTCGAAATATAGGTGATAATGAAATTTGAATCTCTCAAACATCTTTCAATAAAACAAATTTATTAGGATGCTTAGCTAAATGGGTCATGTTGTTGGTGAGTTTGACCTTAAGTTTGTTTCACAAAAAAATGAATCAAAGGCCAAGCATTGATTAGTCAATTAGCTGAGCCTCCTCCCCGCATTACCTAATGGAAACATTCCTGATGAGACTATATTAACTATTCAAAAATGAAGACACACGAGATTTATACTTTGATGAATCTAGAATTGTAGAAGCTTGACTCACAGTGGGAGTTATAATCGCTCCACCTAAAGGGAAAACCTATTCCCTTATCATATTGATTGAATTTCCTATGCATGACCAACACCGTGGAATATGAAGTGTTAATTGTAGGTTTGCATGCCGCATTAGCTCTAGGAGCATGAGACATCAAAATATTTGGTGATTTGTAGCTAATCATAAAACAAATCAATGGAACATATCAAGCAAAGCATGATAAGTTGTCAAATATTAGAAAATTTTGATTCGTTCACCATTGATAACATCCCATGGAAAGATAATAGGCATGTGGATGCAATCACAAGCACATCTTCTCTAATATCCCCTCATCACCCTTCAAAAGATTTCACATTTTCCATTCATACAATTGCAAAACCTTCGATCGAGCATAAAACAAATGAAATATTAGCAATCACCACATAACACTATAGAGAATGATATGCGACAATAAATGATTATCTAAAAACTAGTACCTACCCTGAAGATATCACCACAAATACTAGAAAAAACCTTTGGAGACTTGCATCCAAGTATATAATTCTTGTTGATGTCTTGTATCGAAGGTCATTTGATGGTATCCTTCTTAGGTGCCTTAAAAAATCTAAAATCCCTATAGCACTAGAAGAAGCTCACTCATGTGCTTGTGGAGGAAATCTTGGAGGACAATCACTAGTACAAAAGATAATTTTTATAGGCTACTATTGGAGAAACATGGAACAAGATTGCTTTACATACATTAAAAAGTGCCACAAATGTCAAGAACATAGTCAACTGATTCATGCTCTTTCTTCTAAGCTTCAAACACAAGTTCTAGTGTGGCCTTTTTCTGTATGGGCCCTTGAGATCATCAGAAAAAATTCACCCCCTCTCTATTGGACATACATTCATAATCTCTGCAATGGATTATTTCACAAAATGGGTAGAAGTTATTCCTCTCCAATCAACAACTGTTGATGTAAAATGTCGTTTCATATTGGAACACATTATTTCTTGCTTTGGTATCCCTTCCACCTTAATCTCAGACAATGGGACACCATTTAAGAATAAGGTTGTGAAGAAGTTCTTATAAATTTTCAACATACAACATTGCTTTTCAACACCTTAAATTATCCACAATCTAATGGTCAAGAAGAGTTAACTAATTCGACATTTGAGAAATTTTTAAGGAAAACGGTAAGAAAAAGTAATAAATATTGGCACATGCAACTAACATATGCATTATGAGCTTATCATATGAGTGTTTGATCATCCAATAGACATACTCCTTATAATCTTGTCTATGGAACTGAGGCAATAATACCCTTAGAGTTAGAGATTCCTTCATCGAGAATCGCTCCTCGAGGGATTATTGATGGAAACACCTATAAAGAACAACAATTGCATTAGCTTGAAATGCTTGATAAACAATACAATAACGCTCTTGAACATCTCCAAGCTTACTCCAAGAGAATGCAATGAAGTTACAATGGAAATGTAATCCCTCGTTCCTTTAATAAAGGCAATTTGGTGTTATCCAAAAATTAGTGTAATTTCAATGTTGATACGAAAGAAAGAGGAATGTTAAACCCTAATTGGTTAGGCCCTTATATAATCAATGAAAATTATGGCTCTAGAGCTTATACATTAATAGAAATGCATGGAACACCTCTCAAAGAACCTATTAATGTCCCACATTTGCACTGGTATTATGTCTAACCCCCCCTAAATAGTGTGAATGGTAAAGCAATGATGTTAGAGTTCCTAGAAAATATTCTATGTGCTCTCCCATTGCTTCATTCTCAAAAAATAGTTATTTGTGTGTGTCAAATACTAAAGTAACTATTTAATTCATTTTTAAATAATTACTTTAGGTTCCATACTATTCAAGTTCATATTTGTATGTCGTGTTAGATTAGATCCTTATATGCATTTGGGCGGGTGCATGAAGATGGGTAGCCAATTTGTGGCCACTTTTTGAATTTTTTTTTTTGAAAAATCATAATGCGAGCATGTCGAGCCTAAGGCTTGGCCACAATGATCCCATAATGTGAGTGTGTTATAACATGAGCACATTATAATGCACTCGCATTATGACCTATTTTGTTTCACGACCAAAACCCCAATATTCCATGCTCGTATTCTAGGAGGAGCTATTTTATGAAATTCTTCATCAACGATTGTTGTTTCTTCACCAGGATGCTACCACGTCGATGAGGTCTAAGAGGTAAGGATTTTTTTGTTTTTGTTTTTGTTTTGAATTTGTTAGTTTTATGTTGTATTTGATGTTTGTTTTGGTTGTAGGAGATGCTAAATCTGACTGAGCCCTCCTCAAAATCCTCGGCAGCACAACAACAAAAATAGGAAAAAACTTTCTCAGTTAATCCAACCACAACATAACCTCCTCCACCAATCCCTCAACTCCTCTAACACTCCAAGCAGGAATTGTGTGGTGAAATTTAAGAGACAATAAAAACAAATTGAGGATTTAATTAGGAGGGTTGAAGGCGGTCAAATGGTTTAAAGCTATACTAGAAAGAATGACTACTGAAAAATTCAACTGAAAGTATTAAAAATGTAGATTCAGTTAAAAAAAAAAATTATTGGATGGAAAGATAGGAGGCAGCCGGTTAGGGATTAACACATACATAAATTATCATATAAAGATGTAAAATTTGAGTACAAAGGTGATTTGTGCTCATTATTCATTGTTACACACAAATGAAAATACCCCTATAATCTTGAAGTTTCCCTGTTCATTAATTACACCACCAGCAGTTAGGAACTTTTTTTATGATAGGTGGTACATGGTTTTTGATTACCCACCATGCAACAATTGTGAAGTCTCATAGTATTTCCTTAGAAAACTATATTGTGAGTTCATCTTGAACAAAATCCCAAATTATTTTGATATGAGGGACTTCCAGGGGAGAGGTGGGGGGTCGGCTAAAGATAGACTCAGTGCACAGTAGGATCTTATGTGGCAAGGGAGATGACCTTTTGCTAGGCCCCCTCATGAGCACATCGTCATCCCTTCCATCGTGAAGGAGAGTGCTGACATAGAGACTTTGTTGGCCATTAGCTCTTTGACCTAGAGTTTCATCTAGCATGTCGACCCTATTCTATAGCATCATCTAGGGGATTCTTCGAGTGGTGGGATTTGACCCATTTATGTCAATCTTGCGGGGTAACTTGCTCATATGACCCCACTGACACTCAGGAGGCTACTATGTAGGATCCATCTGTAGCTATGGATATGGACAGGGTAGCTGACATTTTGCATGTGGCCTATGGCATTGATACTCAGGTAAAAGTTAACATGTTGATTGAATTTAATTTATTAAATTTCAATTTTAAAATGCAAGATTAAATAATTTAGTTTTATGATTTTAATAAAATTGCAGGGTCACAGTGTTGATATTGGATACACCAACCCCACACCTACTTATTTCTCCATTGCACCTATCGTTGAGGTATGTAACTAGTAAACAATTATAAATTTATTACATGTTGAATAACATTGTTTGATGAATGGTATTTTAATATGTGATTTTCAATGTTGAATAGGCTAATATTGGAGGTTTCATGGGAACACCTCCTAGTGCTAGTGGATTTAGTCAAACCTACACTCAGGTAATAGAATAAAGAGTTTAACTAATGAATTGTACTTAATAGATTTATTTAGTTTATATTCATATTGTTGATTACATTGCATTGCACATCTCTAAAACTCAAATCATTATTTCACATTCCATAACTAATAACTTGATGTTGATAGATGACAAAATTTCAACTACAATATGGTTGTTTAGAAAGTCAACATAAGTAGTGATGCGATTACTTCATATAGCATAAGCAATAAGTAGGAGCAACTTCCAATTGCATTTTCTTGTCATGGCATTCCATGAGACCACTTTTTACTGAGGCATCTTTTCAAATAGTTCACTTCCTTGTCTATGTTATGGATTCTTGGAAGGAATATATGAAAGAGTAATAGTAAGCAATAGCATAGACAAGGGAATGAGTTGTTTGAAAAAATGCTTCAAATAAATGCGGTCTCATGGTGATGTCCATCACCATGAGACCCAATTTCTTTGAGGCACTTTTTCAAACAGCTGGCCACCTTTTCTATGCTACCACATTTTCCATACATGTCTACTAAAGCATTCTATCAAATAGTTCATTTCCTCACTGCTATGGCTAAAAGCTTAAAAAATGTGCTTTCCAACAAACTATGGATGCTTGGAAAAAATATATCAAAGCGTAATTGTAAGCAATAACATAGACAAAGCAATTAGTAGTTTGAAAAAATGCCTCAAAGAAATGTGGTCTCATTGTGATGGAATGTCATTCCATCACCATGAGACTACATTTCTTTGAGGAATTTCTTCAAATAGCTCACCACCTTTTCTATGATGCCACATTTTCCATAAAATGTGTACCAAATCATTTTATCAAACTACTCACTTCCTTGTTTCTATGGCTAAAACCCTAAAATAGATGCTTTCCAACAAACTATGGATTCTTGGAAAATTTTCTATCAAAGCATAATATTAAGCAATAATACCATAGAGAAGGAAATGAACTATTTGAAAAAATGCCTAAAAGAAATGTGATCTTATGGTGATGGAATTCCATGACATGCATTTGTTTGTAATGGAATTCCATCACCACGAGACCCCATTTCTTTGAAGCATTTTTTCAAATAGTTCACTACCTTCTCTATGCCACCACAATTATCGTACATGTCTATGAAAGAATTTTATCAAATGGTTCACTAGCTTGCTACTATGGATAAAAGCCTAAAAACATGTGCTTTCAAACAAGATATGGATAGGGAAAATATTAAACATGATAGTCAAAAATATATAGTTTAATAAGTACTCAAATTTGTTTTCATTATCTCATACATTATAAGTCATGACATGGATCACTATTGTAGTTTTTGTGATTGAATAATTTATTGTTTGATTTTTAGATGTTGCAAGTGAAGACACCTCTGAATGTTTATATTGCAATGGACATCGATGTTTCATTTGCTATAGAATTCTCGATGTCTCTGATAGGAGAGGTATGAGGAAAATTACTATATTTCAATTTACATTCGTTGTTATAGATGTTAGTTAGTGAAAAATCAAACCATTATTGATTTGTAGTTTAATTTCTATTTGGATGGTTTATATAGGGCTTCAACATACCTCAACATGGGCATTCAAATATTTCACTCATGGAGAGTGATCATCAGATGGCGTTAAGTGATTATTTTGTTAAATATATCATTTTTTAATGTAATTTCTATATATTAATGTCTTTACTTCTTATTGTAATAGATAATACTTCACCAAGAACTAAACATAAGAGGGAGAAGTAGGAGCACTCCTTGAGTGCAGCATAAATGAGTGACATACATATCACCATCCGATTGACAGGCAAAGGGAAATAGTTTATTTCGAGAGCCTAGAGAGCGATGACTTTTGATTCTAGATCCTTTTGTTGTATGCGTATATGGCATTTTTGTACATATTTTGTATTGGATATATTTGACATTGTATGCCTACATGGCATTCTTGTATGCCTATATGGCTATTTTGTACCTATATTTTATACTTATATTGACATATATTGATGTATTCCTACATGGATATTTGATTAATACAAATCTATATTATTGATGGTGTCCATATTTGCATTATAAATTCATGGTTCAATAGATATGAGTTATGTGTATTCAAGTGTATGCTCTACAACTTATGTGTATACTTTGTGACTTACGTGTATTCCAATGTATACTTTGCGACTTATGCATTTTCATGAGTATACCTTGTATTCATGCATATACTTTGTATTAATTTGCATATACTATGTATTTGTGTGTATACTTCAAGGCTTGCGTGCTTTTGAGTACTTGTGCTTCCCTTATTCACATGTACATGATTGACTTATTCACATGTATACTTATTAATTGGTTAGCCCTAGCATTGATCATTGTTGTCATTCATGGTTTGTCTTGAATATTAATTGATTGATGCTAAATAACTTTATCTAAATGCAAAAAACACATTTTCAATTGGTATTCCATGAAATGATTCATAAAAAGATTCTAATATATTTAATCCTTTAATTGGAACAACTCAATTAAGAAAAGGATACATAATCTTCACAACACTTGCAAAATATAATATTCATAGTAGATGATGTAGTTAACTTCTTGACACATTATCATACAAACATTTATCTTGAATAGTCTTTAAACATTTTCACAATATAGTCCTCATAGTGTAGAATGAATTGTTATGTTCTTGATCCATCACCATATAAAAATGTTGAAAGATTTATATGTCAACTTTTTGCAATATTATTTCTTGTATAGGAAATGGACTCGGGAGAAAGCAAGTTATAATTTATAATACAAATAAGAAATGGACTCAACGGTGGAAACTTTATTTATCACACCAAATAATAAATGTACGTGAGAGCATCACTTGTTTCTCTTAGACTTCAATTTTCAAGCATAGCAAATCATTTCAAATGAAAATGACAATGCTTCACAACCAAAGTTGTTAATTGAGGAAAAATAAAATGTTTTGAAGTTCCACCATTGTATGCATTTATAATTGGTTGTATATTTTTGTAAGGGCAAGGAGGATAATTAAAAAACAACTTACACTTGCTAGACTTGAGGATGATTGATGCAATGATAGGGATTCCTTCAATCCACTTTCACCATACAAAGAACTTCCAACCACTTTTCTTCCCCCAAATCACTATCTTGGCTTGTTTTCAGTTTTTCACCTAGTCTCTCTAGGTCAACAAACCTACCTTTCTTGACATAACTTTCAAATTTTCTAAACAATCTCTCCAACCCTCATTATTTTCAAACACCCTTTAACACATACTTTCACATGGCTCAAAATCCCATGAGAATCTTTTGAAACAAAACCCTCAACCTAGTGCTTCAACGTTGTCCTAGACACCCAAATAGGTCTATTTAACAAATCAATGCCCTCTGAACCACTCTTTGAATTGAAAAAAACCATTGGGAAGCATTTACCAATCTACAAATCCACAAAATCCATAATTTTTAGGGTGTGATTGGCTCTCTAACCTCACTATCCTCTAAACCCTAACTTTTCTCAAATTTCACTAGGGTTTATTGAAAACCCCATATCTAGACCTCATACAACCTCAAAAACTCTTCCACCACTCTTCATTCTACCTGCATAAACTTAAATGACCACCAAATTATGTTGTCCCCTGACTTTACCCACTTTTACTCCCTCAAACGTCTCTTTTCCCAACTAGGGCATCGTGCCATAACATAATTTTGACCTCCCCTATCCTTGAAAACCTTTTGAAAACATAAAAATCCATACTATTTTATTTCATGTACTCTGATTCTGAATTTTCAATAGGGTGGTGTGGTTGACTAAAATCTTGGACTTTCCTTGGTAGATGTTCAACCCTTCAACCTCAACCAACTCCTTACAACACCTTAAACTACCTTTCAACTTCCCATGACGGTTGGGCTTCCACATGAGAGCAATTTTTACATTTTTGTTTGACAACATTTTTGACAATTCTACAATTTTTACATAATTGACTCAAATGACCCCACACTAACTCAAAACTAAAAGAAACATTACAAAATGGCCTATCATGGCCTAATGTCTATCATGGCCTTATTTGACATTATCATGACTAGAACCACTGAACTAGAACTACTTCATCAAATGGAGGAACAAGGTGCTCTACACCAATGATCATATGCTTTTTGTGTGGAAAACTCAGACTTCTCAACCATCGTGTGTATGTTTCTCTTTTCAATTGTTTTGCATGCCATCATAAGGGATTAAGCTGATTGAACATAGCTCAGAGAAATTTCGCATGTTTTTTTGCAAAAGAGGACCATGCCTAGTGCAAATGTACCTATTGGGATGTGTTGGAGTAGTTTGTTTGGTCACACGAATTGCAAAACGAAAGTTGCACCACTTTGCAACTTTACACTACTTGCATTTGACACTTTTTTCCATCAAGTTTAAACTAGACACCATAGGAAAATGTCTCTGAGATACCAAAAAATGAGAGAGGTTATTATAGAGGGGCCCAAAATGATCCTATAGGCTCAAATAGAGAGTTCGTAAGCATCATAGTTTTTGAGTAATAGCCCGTCAAAGTTTGCTTCCCTTTTGCACTTTGGACCCTTAAGGGATCAATCTGGTTGAATGTAGCTTGAAGTGATTCCACGTGTTTGGGTGTGAAAGAAGACCATTCCTAGTGTAAAATTACCCATCTAGATGCATTATAACAATTTGTTTGGTCATACGAGTTGCAGAACGAAAGTTGCACTACTTTGCAACTTTCAACTACTTGCATTTGACAACTTTTTCCCCAAGTGAAAATTCGCCACCATGGGAAAATTCCTCCGAGATAGGAAAAACTGAGAGAGGTTATTGTAGAGGTTCCCAACACAATTCTATAGGATCAAACAAAAATTTTCTAAGCATCACAGTATCTGAGTAACAACATGCTGAAGTTTGTAGCCATTTTGCACTTTGGACTCAAGGGATCGATCCGGTTGAACGTAGTTCAGAGAAATTATATGTGTTTGGATAAAAAATAGGACCATGCCTAGCATAAACATACCTATTCAAACATGTTGGAATAGAACATTTGGTCACATGAGTTGCAAAATGAAAGTTGCACCACTTTGCAACTTTCACTACAACAAAATAGGCAATTAGCACCTAAAATAGAGTTAGATTTTAGTGTATTTGAGTTCATGAATTGGGAACTTCTGTTGGTGCAAAATGGTATGTTCACTTCAGTGCTAGATTTAGCATCGGGTTTAGCATTGGGTTTAGCACAGGGTTTAGCAATGGATTTAGCACAAGATTTAGCATTGGGTTTAGCACCAATTTTTTGTTGCTTCTAGTTTGGCTTCTTATTTTTCTTCTAGTTTTTCTTCTTGTGTTGCTTCCACATTTGCTTCTAGTTTTGCTTCAGGTCTTGCTTCCAGATTTGCTTCTGGTTTTACTTCAAATTTTTCTTCTAGTTTTGCTTCCAGTTTTGCTTCCAAATTTGCTTTCGATTTTGCTTCCAATTTTGCTTCCAGTTTTGCTTCCAATTTTTCTTTTGATTTTACTTCCAATTTTTCTTCCAAGATTGCTTCTGGTTTTCTTTTAGTTTGGCTTCCATTGCTGCTTCCTTTTTTGCTTCTAAAAATGCTTCTTGTTTTTCTTCCATTTATTAATTTAATATGTTTTATTTTAATTTAATTAGTTAAATATATCATGCATCTTAAATAACTCATATGATTATAGATTAAGTAAATTAAATGATATGTTTTATTTCAATTTAATTAATTAAATATATCATGCCTCTTAAATAACTCATATGACTATGGAGTAAGTAATTTAATTATTTGACTCATATGATTAAATAACAAGATAATTATTAATAACATGATCATCATTTATAATTAAAACAATTGAATCAAATATCTATATAAGTAGATCAAGAAAAGTGATTAAAACAAGTGAGTCAAACATGTCAAAATGATACATGTCCAATAGTCAACATAAGTCAAAATGACACATGTACAAATGATATAAGTAAAAATGATAAAATATATAACTAAAAATGATACAAGTCAAAATGATACATGTCCAAATGATATATTTCAAAATGATACATGTCAAAATGATACAACTCAATAATATGGTATTGCAGGCCGTGAAAATGATACATATGATAGTAACCATGAAAAGAGGCAACATAATGATATATCAAAAATGATACATGATGCAGTCTATATGATCATGAATGTCACTAGCTACTACCAACAACTACCTCATCATCATCATCATCATCATCATCATCATCATCATCGTGATCATCATTGTCATCGTCATCATCATCATCAGCCCCAATGTCTTTTGTATTTGTGTCATCATCATCCTCTTCCATGTGATCTATACCAAAACCAACATATTCTGAATCTATATATCATGAGGATCATCTTGATCTTCTAGAAGACCTATGTTCGGCAAAAAAAAACATTTAAAATGAAAAATTATTACTTATTTCATGAATAATTTATTTTTTTGTTATATATCTAATATTACAACATGTGAAATGAAACCATAATCATATTACATCATTTCAAAGTTCACATACCATAATAAAATTTCATAAAAGTTACAGCTAATATGTCATTCCACTGATGTAAAACATGTAATAATTCTAATAAACATTAGTAAAATATGCCAGCATTTGGTGGAAGAGGAAGAAAGATGACTGGAACTCTAGAGGCCCATCATAATGGATTTCAGTATTCAACCATGAGAGTAGAAGAGATCTGATATCATGTATCAAAAAATTAAGCATGCATTCTTCCAGCTAGCAGAGAAGGAGATGATTACTTTGTTTCATTTTCATTTGCATAACCATATCATGGTGTGAACCAAGAAGACCAAGGATGACTAGTTTTATGTGGAGGTAATGGATGTGGTCCAAACTTTAGGAGTGGAAAGAAAGTCAATGTATGACCCTGATGAAATTGAGGAAAAACAACAAGAGAGGGATAGGAAAAATAAAATCAATGTAGAGTTTCAAGGATTTGTCAAGTGAGTAACAGAGCTATGGGAGTAGCCTCATCTAAAACATTTTGAACTAGAGTTTGATATACCATTTAGGATAAAACATCAATAATGAGAAAATTAACAAAAAATCAAAAGTGAATAATACATAATCTATGTTGTAAAGTTAAAAAGTCTTACAAAAATACATATAAAAATCCAAAACATTTTCCATTTGTTCTCTAAAGTTTAGTCCAATCAACCAAAGCAAGAAACATATATCTTATTACTATTTAAATCAAAAGAGGATATATGATATACAATTCAAAACATCAACATATGAGCTAATTTGTTAAAGTACATGTTCTCCTTCATGTACTAATTCCTTGATAAACTCAATTTGGTCCTCAAATACATACCTATCACAAGTTTCAAAGGAATCTATCATGAGAATCTAACCATGACTATATGTAACAATCTAAAACATTCATAATCAGAGACAAGTGCTTTACAAATTCTACTACACTTTGATGCATTCTTCATGCTAAAATGAGTGTTTAGAACTATGATAACCACATTCATGTCTTGAGGGAATCTCACTGTTTAAGGAAAAATTCAAAGTTCCTTAGAGCAGCAATAGCATTCAGCATTGGCCATATTTGAGAGAAAATCGCATTCATTTTTTTGGCATGACATGACTGAAGTCATTAACGGTGTTTTGAGGGCTTTTCTAATTTTATGCGATGACTTCTCTTTGAGAATATTTGAAACAGTTTTAGATTTCTATCTTTGGCACAAATGTTTGAATTTGGAACAATTTTTTTGGAGTCATGCGAGCTTTGAAGAATTGAGCATGTGTAAAGGCGTGGAGTGCTGAGTGAGTCATGATGCTACAGGTGCTAATTACTTAAAAGGAAAAATGAAAAAATAAAAATTTGCTTTACATACCAAGCTATTTACTTATAAAATATGGGAATGGAAAATGTGCTAATTGTTATTTCTCTAGCCATATTCATTAAAAACCATGATCAAATGCTAGGTAAGCTATTACCGTAAGTATAGAAAAGGAAATATGAAAAAACAAATTTTTTTTTACATAACAACTGCCCCTTGTTTGATTTTCCACAAAATGTGAAAACAAATGTGAAAATGAATTTCTCTATAGATATAAAAGTAATGCCATGATAACTGTTTGGCTCCACAACATAAGAAAGTTGTTTGAAAAGCTTTCTCAACCACATAATGTTCACTAGTTCCAAAATCAGAAATCTAATACTAAATTGTTCACTTGACCTTGAAGCTTCAATTAGTATGCTTATAGGATTTTATGTTGTAAAAATATATTCTAGTGGCTTAAAGAAAACAGTGAACAGCTGAAATATTTTTTGTTGATCCATTTTTCCAACACAAACCTATACAAAACATATTAATATCTTGTGAAGATCATTCCACCCAGCACAAGAAAGCTTGGATTACTCTTTTCACCAAGAGAAAGCCAAATCCTTCACCTGCTCATGTAACCATAAGAAATGTATAACTTCATAAAAGATTATTTATGGGGCAATTTCAAATTAAAAAGGGGTGTACTTTCTGCTATTACACGGAGATTGATGGATTAATCCTCACCCTCTATTGTAGACTCAATGTACTTGCCTCTCTAAAAAATGCAATCACTTTCTCTTGTAAAAGATAAGGACTAAAAAGAAAAAGAATTGTTGAAACAATGCTAATTTTTCTGAATCAATACAAATAGAAGTTCATTTGTTGCTACTATCTAAGTTTGTTTTATTGGTTGCATGTGGTTTTCATGGTTCATTTAACCCTTCTGATTATTTAAGTTTTATTTATGATTAATTATTTAGATTGAGAATGCAGATCAGCAAGAAGACTCTTTCCACATGTTGAGTTTTAGGTTTCATTTTGCTAACAAAAAAGTGGAAATTATTTTTTTTCAGTCTACTATTGATTCTGAGCTTGAAATCAAGGGTCAACAATAGCTAGATCAGTCTAATTTGATGGAAAAACACAAAAATATCAACCCAACAAGTAACAAAAAATCATGGATAGTGAAGAAGGAAGTTATGCCAATTGATATGAAAGAGTTACAATCTAATTTTTTGAAGGTAAATGATCAAACTCTTGATTGTACCATTCCAATACATCACCATGATCAATCATATCAGGCTTGTACAATTGTTTTAAAGGAGTCTCAAGATTATCTCAATAGTCAAAATCAAGGTGATACAATGTTATGAGGTGATATTGACAACATAGGTCTAGTAATACAAGTGGAAGAAGACCAACTGAGAAGATGAAGAAGGTATTGTGAATGGTTTCAGCCATGAAAGGTTTTCAAAACCCTCAAAATAGTAAACAAAATGTAGGAAAGTTCTCCATTCCATAATTATTATAATTTGCTATCATGGGTCAAGCCTGAAACTAGGTTATCTTCTGCAAAAAGTGAGGAAATAAAATGGTATGGTTGCAGCCTGGGTAGAGGAGCACACTTTTTATTTTATTTCCACACAGAGGACAATTTTTTTCTTTCAAATAATTCTCAAATAGAGCTCATTTAAGAAGAGAATGCACAGGATGAAAGCATAGAAACTCACCTAGTTTTTGTGTGAAGAGAGGAACCATCAAAACCTGCATGTCTGTGGCCTTCAAAACTCAAGCCAAGCATGTCCATGGTGGTCTACGGTAATGAGATATCAACAAAGGAAAAAAACATAGAAAAATGTGTTGGAGATATGTGCCTCAATCTTGCTGAACTGAACCTCTTGTAAGAATAAATCGGTGAGACACCTTAGATATCCTATCGATGAGTTGTTTAGTCTTGAAGGCTTGAAATTTTCAGATCAGTGTGACATGTGTTCGGTCTTGCCAAAGAGAACTATCAGAGTGACTTGAACTGTCAGCATGAGTTCTTTGTTTCATATCGATAGTGTTAGTTTGGCTGATAGGTCTGATCGGTGTACATCTTTCCGATGAATAGATGGTCGGGTTGACACGATACTTCAGAATGCATCTTACCAACTGTAGATATCTAGCCAATGTGTTTTGTTTGGTGTGATTTTGGCCAATGGGTGTGTTCGGTGTGACTCTTGTCAATGAAAGGTTCTGAACTACAGTGAGTTGAATTTCATCTGGGTGACTTTTGATCTTGGTGGGACTTTGGCCGAAAGTGGTTCTCTTGATGAAGGAACTGCTCCTGATGCATATCATTGTGTCTCATGTTGATGTCTTTGCTAGTCATGAATGTTGGTATGAATTTGGTCAATGGTATTTGGTTGGAGTGACATCAAGGCTCTATAAGAGTCTTAGTGATAGAGCATGTCTTGCTGATAAGGTGTTGGTCATCGATGTGACTTGGGACTTCAGTGAAATCTTCTGTGATGCTTGTTCTCTTTTTGATAAGGTTGATCCTGTGACAGTTGGTGCTTTCATTGAATGTCGGTATGAATTTGGCCAATGGTATTTGGTCAGGATGACATGAAGGCTCGATAAGAGTCTAAGCGACAGTGGAGGTCTCGCCGATAGGTATACCTTCAGTGAGAACTCTTTCCGATGGATGTTTCTCTCATCGAAAAGTTGGTGCATTTGGTATGAACTCTTGGCGATAATGTTTCTCTCACCAACAGTATGTGTTCGATATGAGCTCTCTCCGATAGGGATCATCTTGTTGATAGAGCTACATGTGATGGACATTAGTGTGAAGTCTTAGCAACAACGGTGGTCTTTCCAATTGTTCTACAATGGACATTAGTGAGATGTCTTGCCAATAGATGTTTTCTTGTCGATGGGCTTGGTCGAGACCTTAGATAATGAAGACATCGGGGAGACTCTAGCCGATGAACATGAAAGAAGACCGTGGTTGGAAGAATGATGACTTTGTTGGCCTACCAATGTGTTGATTATTCGTTGGAGGAACACGATGAGTTGGAGTAGACTATTTGTTGTCCAAGACAGGTTGATGATTGATCTAACTATAGAAGATGAACTGAATGGTTCTGAGTTGGGATAAAACTATTTTTACAGGATTGTTCGTGGGTTGGTTGCAGAATGACAATATTGTTCGGAAGGAGGTGAAAACACTCTCTCTCTGTGATTCAATTGTGAAACCTCTCTCTCTATGTGAATCTACTCTATATATTGTGTGGGAATATTGTAACAGTGTGAAGTTTGTAATGTATTGAGAGGTTGATCAAAGAAATGTAAATAAAAAAGGGAGAGGGAATTAGAACAAGATTGTTTCCCGTTTGACTCTAGAATGGAATAAGGTGTAATCTCTATGAAAAGGCTATGAGCCTGAGATTGTATTGTAACTTTGTTTGTTGCTGAATAATACAATGGCTCAGATCTTTTGGAGTGTGGGGTTTTTCACCCGAAAGGGTTTTCCCCACATAAATTTGTGTGTTCTAATCTTTTGTACCATCTTTCACATTTAGTGGTTCTATTTGTTGAATCTGTTTATGCAAGTTGTTGAAACTGAATTTTACATGTGCTTCTCT
Organism: Sequoia sempervirens; assembly: GCA_007258455.2. Classification (NCBI taxonomy): domain Eukaryota; kingdom Viridiplantae; phylum Streptophyta; class Pinopsida; order Cupressales; family Cupressaceae; genus Sequoia; species Sequoia sempervirens. The sequence continues at coordinate 567,570,163 of VDFB02193867.1, read as the reverse complement.
CAGAAGGATTAGTGTGGGAAATGAACTATTTCTGATTCCACTTTGTGACATAGTTGTATGTGTTTTTGAGGCAATCTAATTGAAATTAAAGTTAACAAAGATGCTATAGATCTTGGATGCTTATCTGAGATGACAATTTTTTTTCCGAACAAGTGGTATCAGAACCTTCTTTTGGTTGTTGGTTCTGAGTATTTCTCCTGTGGAGATTTCTTAGTCTGTCAAGCTTGAGGAAATTTGGAGGAATTGGCTGATGTATTGATCCTTTGGTGAGTGGAAGTCTTGTGGTATTCAGAGACATCACATAGGTTGAAGGATGGTGAAGATGGAGTTGGTTATCTTGGCAGTGATATAACCTTAATGTATGAGGTGGAGTTCTTTGCTTCTTGGTTGAGTTGTAGCAAAGCTTTCATATTGGGTGTCTGTGTGAGAGGCTCCGTGGTGATATGGAGAAGCTTGGGTTGTGTCTCAGTCATGGAAGGGAGTGCTTATGCTGGGTGGTATTTCTTGGTGTTGGAAGGCATTGTATTCTATTAACCTCGAATGCATGAAGGCTATGGATTTAATCATTAGATGATTTGAAAGCTTCTGGAATAGCCTATCTCTTTCTCAGATGCATATGCATATTGATGGTTTTGGAATTAGTTTGAAGAGGGCCTGAAGTTCTTGAACTGTTGTTTCCTTTTTTAAGAATGTATTGTACTTGCATGTTTTATGTGGTTTTGCAAGTTTTACACGTCAAGAAAAACTTGTGGTTATGTGAAGTTGTTGTTAAACTATTTTCTTGACCCTGGCTATTTGTGGTGTTGTTTGGATGAGATAGTTGTAGTTTTGCATGTAAGTGTTGCTTCTTGGTTTCCTAGACTATGGTGCTTGGTGTGGACATGTTTGGAAAATCAGATCTGTACTTGATTTGGTGTTTGAGTCAAGGTGTCTACATGTTTTTTCTCTTGTGAGACCTCATATTGTGTAAGACATTGATGTGGTAGTGAGTCTTCATGTTTCATTAATTAGATCTACGAGTTGTGGAAAGTTGTGGGTTGTCTTTACTCATATGTTTGCAGTGTGACAACCTAGAAGTGGACTATCTATATCCATGCGATTTGATTTAGTGTTTATGTACACTTGTAAGTTGGCCTTGTTTGTGGTCACTTGTGCATTGGTGTGGCTATTTTGAGGTAAGAGGATGGATGATAAGTGAGCTCCTGGATAGTCGATTATGGAGTCATGTAGCATAGTGAATCTCCTTACTTTTGAGATCTTGGTTTAATTATCAGTACTATTATATGTTTGTGGGCCTAGAAGATCTTCTTTTCAGTTTTGGAGATGGTTGGTCATGATGCTTGGAAAGCTCAGATGTCACGTTTTAGTGGGAGCTTTAGTAGTGACTATGGGTTCATCACTTGGTGGTGAATGATCTTCTTTAGTGTTGTTGATGTTACTAGGAGGGACTCTTAGATCCTGTTGTTGCAGAAGGGTTCTTTCACATTTTATTGGACACTATTTGAGGATGTACAACATCTTGGAACCATGGAGGATGTTTGGAGTTTTTGGTTGAGATGTTGCCGGTGCTTGATAGGTGATGTTGGTTTCGAGTTTGTTTGCTTTATGTCATGGTATACTCTTGTTTATGCACTACAATTTTGACATTGTGCATTGCACTTGAGACCATGGTATGATCACTTGGAGCATGGTATCTCCTAAGGGGGATGGGAAGATCATGGTGTCATGATAAGTTCTTGTTTCAGATGTTTGGAGCTTTGACAGTGGTCTAGAGTTTCTCTGTGTTTTGAGTACATTTGTCATATGCTTGAGAACTTCATGTTAGTGCAATAATGTAGTTTGGAGTTCAGCATGGGATGCTCATTTGCAGGTACTCATGGATACATAGAGAATAAGGTGAGGTTGTAATTCTCCTGAGATGAGAAAGGTGTTGATTTCAATAGAAAGTTTGGGTAGCCTACACTTTGGTTGAATGCGAGTTCAATAGAGACCAATGAGGAGATTGTTCTTGGATGAGTCATGGTGGCTTGTATATCTTGGAGGAGTATTTTTCTTTTCCACCCTTGGTTTGGTCAGCAGTGAAGTATAATTTGAGAGGTATTTTTCTCATTGTATCTTTTATATGTGTTTTATACTTTCTTTCATGATATGGATCTTGAATTATTGTTTAAATGGTTTTGGAGGATTCATACTAGAAGATATACAACATGGTTTATCTCCTTGAGCTTTTGTGCTATATCATTTACTAATGAAGAACTTGTAGGAGATGCTTTATGGGCTGATTTACTGATATGGGAAATAAGATAGTTTGGTCTTCTTTGAGAGGTTTACATCCATGATTGTTTACATGTTACATTTTCTATATTTGATCTTGGTGATTGAACGGTTGGATGTTGCTATGGCATCTCTTTGGGTTGGGAAGGAGATCATACTTGACACTACTGGCTATTAGAAGTGTATGTAGGAGGATGTTCAATAGGTATAAGTTGTGCAGAGTTTCTCTCTTTGGTCTTGATTGTCTTTCTGATGTTTGGTTTCACACTACATTAGTTTGAGGTTTAGTCAGAGTTGGAGTGATCACTAGCTTGTGGTCATTTGTTTTCATTCATATTCTTGGGTGATGACATGGAGGTTCTTAAACATTTTCCTTTGTTGGGTGTGAAGAACTTGGAAGAGTTTTGAAGACTTGTGGTGAGAGTTGTTCTTGCAAGTTATTAATTTGCAGGTTGAGCATATCATTGTGGATGTTCCTTGGTACTACATGGTTACATTTTTCTATGTGCTATGATTGGTAGACTTGTTATGCCTTTGATCTTTTAGATTTGGAATTACCTATGTATTGGGAGTACCTAGATGTATTTGGTCTTCTTCGACTTGTTTGTGCATGGTGCTTGTATCTGCGGTTGATGGGCTGGTTGTGCTGCTAGCATGATTTTACTAATGATGATACCTTGAAGGTATGTGAGATTGGATGGATAACATGAGTTGTGGGTGCTATTTTTAGTTACATGGGTTGATCAGTTGGATGGGTGCAGTTAGTTTTCTGGTTGTTGTTCTGGCTGATGTTCTATCTTGTTTATAGAGAATGCCTTCTTGCAGTTGTGTTATGGTTTGGGCCTTGGAAGTTGATGTTGTTTGTACTTCTGTATGGTTTGTAGTTGATGCTCTGGATTGGTCAGTAAGATATTTTTCAAGTGGTATATTATTGGAGATATGTGCCTCAATCTTGCTGACCTGAACCTCCTACAAGAATAAATTGGTGAGACACCTGAGATATCCTACCGATGAGTTGTTTAGTCCTGAAGGCTTGGAGTGTTCAGATCAGTGTGACATGTGTTCGGTCTTGCTGAAGAGAACTATCAGAGTGACTTGAACTATCAGCATGAGTTCTCTGTTTCATATCGATAGTGTTAGTCTGGCCAATAGGTCTTATCGGTGTACATCTTGTCGATGAACAAATGGTCAGGCTGACATGATACTTCAGAATGCATCTTATCGACTATAGATCTCTAGCCAATGTGTTTTGTTCGGTGTGAGTCTAGCCAATGGGTGTGTTTGGTGTGACTCTTGTCGATGAAAGGTTCTGAACTACAGTGAGCTGAATTTCATTGGGGTGAATTTTGATCTCAGTGGGACTTTGGCAGATAGTGGTTCTCTTGTTGAAGGAGCTACTCCCGATGCATATCAATGTGTCTCCTACTGATGGGTTTGCTAGTCATGAATGTCGGTATGACTCTGGCCAATGGTATTTGGTCGAAGTGACATCAAGAATCTATAAGAGTCTTGGCGACAAAGCATGTCTTGCCGATAAGGTGCTAGTCGTCGGTGTGACTTGGGACTTTAGTGAAATCTTCTCTGATGGTTGTTCTCTTGCATATAAGGCTGATCCCGTGACAGTTGGTGCTCTCATTGGTTGTTACTATGACTTTGGCTGATGGTATTTGGTCAGGTGACATGAAGGCTTGATAAGAGTCTAAGCGACAATGAAGGTCTCACCGACAAGTATACCTTCAGTGAGAACTCTTTCTGATGGATGTTTCTCTCACTAATAGGCTGGTATATTCAGTATGAACTCTTGGCAATAGCGTTTCTCTCGTCGATAGTCTGTGTTCGATATGAGCTCTTGCCAAAAGCAATGGTCTTACCAATAGAGCTACATGTGATGGACATCGGTGTGAAGTCTTAGCGACAGCAGTGGTCTTTTCGATTGTTCTTCAATGGAAATTGGTGAGATGTCTTGCTGATGGGCTCGATCAAGACCTCAAATAATGAAGATATCAAGGAGACTTTGGCCGATGAACATGAAAGAAGATCATGGTTGTAAGAACGATGACTTTTTTGGCTTGCTGATGTGTCGATTATTTGTTGGAGTAACACGATGAGTTGGAGTAGACTATTTGTTTTCCAAGATAGGTTGACGGATGATCTAACTGTAGAAGATGAACTGAATGATTTTGAGTTGGGATAAAACTATTTTTATAGGATCATTCATGGGTTGGTTGCAGAATGAGAATACTGTTCAGAAGGAGGTGAAAACACTCTCTCTGCGATTCGATTGGGAAACCTCTCTCTCTATGTGAATATGCTCTGTGTATTGTGAGAGAATATTGTAATAGTGCAAAGTTTGTAATGGATTGAGAGGTTGATCAGAGAAATGCAAATAAAAAAGGGAGAGGGAATTAGAACAAGATTGTTGCCCATTTGACTCCAAAATGGAACAAGGTGTAATCTTTGTGAAAAGGCTATGAACCTGAGATTGTATTGTAACTTTGTTTGTTGATGAATAATACAATGGCTCAGATCTTTTGGAGTGTGGGGTTTTTCACTCGAAAGGGTTTTCCTCACGTAAATCTGTTTGTTCTAATCTTCTTTACCATCTTTCACGTTTAATGGTTATGTTTGTTGAATCTGTTTATGCAAGTTGTTGAAACTAAATTTTACATGTGCTTCTCTTAGAAGGATTAATGTGGGAAATGAACTATGTCTCATTCCACTTTGTGACATAGTTGTACATGCTTTTGAGGCAATCTAATTGAAATTAAAGTTAACAAAGATGCTACAAATCTTGGATGCTTATCTGAGATGACAATGTTTTTCCCAACAAAATGCATCAGAAACTCACTCATGGTTGTGGCCTAGAGGCCCTAAATCCTTAAAAAAATGGAGTTGAAATGACCCAGAAGAAAGAAGAATCAACTTAACATGAAGTTTCTAAATAAATCGACACCAAATCAGCATAGCAGTACATAAAATGTTTTATTTTCAAGCTTGAACCCTAAGTTTCCATGGAAATTATGTGCTAAGTTCTCTAGAAATGGAAAAGTGCAAAATGAGGTGAGAAATGTAGAAGTTCGATGTTTTGTGGTTAGGGTTTCATGTTTCCCTAGCTCGCCCTTATCTTTTTATCACATTTATTTACAATTAAAGTGCGTTGACTAATACTTTATCTCATCATTCCTAGGTTGTTCTATGCCTTAGGTTTTACTATGGTTTTGAATAAAAACCATATAATTTCATGACTTAGTGGTGCAGGAGCACCAGGCAAAGGACTATTTTGTTTTAGAGTTTTTAATTTTTTGGTGCTATCATAAGGTCATTTTGACCATTATTTTAGGTGCTTAGGGTTTTTTTTGGTCTTTGGAAAAGAGGGTGTCAAGTTTCCAATGAGTTTAGAGGCTCACTTTGCTAAATAGTGAAAAATTGTTAAATGTCTGTAAACACAGCGGGTTTTACAAAAAGGCATTTTTAGGTCATTTAAGCCTCGACCCAAGAACCTAAATTGTTGGGAAGGCATATTTAAGGCATTCCACGACCTTTTTGGTTGGTTAGAAGTTCTTTGTACGGACTGTTTTTCCAGAAATTAAAGAAAACAACTTTCTTGTCTTATTTTTGTGTTTTTCTGTTCTTGTTTGCAAGACAGTAGTTAAATGAATTAAAAGAGGCATTTTGTAGGTTTTTTTGGCATGTAGAGAAGCCTCTAGAAGTTTATTTTGGCACATTTGATAGCTGTTCCATTGTTTCATCCATTCTTGTAAATTCTGTGTTTTATTTCCTTATTTTGACTGGAACTGAGTAAAAATGGAGTTCTAGGCTGCATTCCCTCCATACCTGGAAGTATGGAATTTTTGGGAACATGTTCAGGCTCCATATATATACATATTTTAGTGGTAGGTGTTATGTTTTCTTTAGTTGCAGGAGTTATGAGAAAAGTCTTGCCCTAGGCGAGCCAGTGAAGAGCCCGGCTAGGAAAGGCTGCAGAACAGCATTGATAAATTGCAGGGGAGAAAAGATTTTTGAAAAATTATTTTTTGAGAATTTAGGGGAAGGTCTTGGCCACGTGTGGTACCAAGGAGGAGAGACCAGCAATCCGTTTAGGAGGATAACTTTTCACCAGTCCTAAAACTGGTTCTGGATAGTTAAAAACCCTAGTTTTCTGAGTAGTGTTTGCATGAGGGAAAAGAACGGCTTGGACAGAGCCAAGACCCTAGAAATCTTGAAGTTGTAGATAGGGGAAACACATTTCCTAAGCCAAGAACCACATTTCTTTGGTGGGTTTAGGAGGAAAAGCAATTTAACCCTGTTCAGAGACCAAATAGTGGCTCAAGAGAAAAACCTATGGAATAGGCTTCATGCAAGTGTTGGTAAGATGGAGTCTAAGTGAAGTTCTAGAAACCCTAGGAGGTTGTTTTGGAGTTTTGGAAAACATTCCCTCACCCCTGCGAGATTCATTCATGTATTGAGGGAGGATTAGTCTTTTGGATGCATAAAAGGCTAAGAAAGAAAGGAGTCATAGCACCAAGATTTGGTTTGGTAGTTGCAAACTTGACAAGATAGTGAGGTTGGCAGGAGAACCAGGGGAACTTAGACAAGGTAGAGTTCCTATAGGTTAGGGTGGAACAAAAATTTCACCAAGGAGGTCTATGTCAAGGCCTAGCACAGGAATCTGTGATTGGTTCCTGTAGCATCTGAAAACAGTGTAACTGATTCCTGCAGCTTCCAGGAATCTGTGATTGCTTCCTGTAGCCTCCCTATCAGATTGGTATCAGAGCGAGCAAAAGATTTGGGAAAGCAGCAGCTTATATGTCAGAGGAAGTTGAGTCAAGTGAACCGCCCAAGATGGTGACAAATGCACAGTTAACCAAGATGGTTGAAGAGCAAGAAGAGGATAACAAATCTCTAAAGGAAAGGATAGAGCAACTTGAAGCAGCACTGAACCAGGTGAAACTAGAAGGCAAAGTGCCAAAAGAAGAAGAGGTTGCAGAGGAGGACAAAGTCCCTAAACTTGACCCTGTTTTGGAGGAGGAGCCTTTCTTGAAGGCATTGAAAGCATTGAGTGGAAAAGGACTTGAGGGCATACCACTGTTCAGTGGAAAGATGGATCCTGATTTGGTCATGGATTGGATAGAAGGAATGGAGAATCATTTTGAGTGTGATGGAGTAACTGAAGCATAGAAGGTGAAGGTAGCTAAATCAAGGTTGAGAGGATCAGCTTTGACATGGTGGAAGTTTGTTCAGACTGAAAGGGAAAAAGAAGGTAAGCAGCCCATTTCAACTTGGAAAGGAATGGTTGCTAAGGTAAAGGAAGCATATATGCCAGATGATTATGAGATCCAACTTCACAAGAAGAGGCAAGGTCTAAGACAAAAAGATCAAGATGTCAACACCTATACAGAAGAGTTCTAGAAGCTTTGCTTGAGATCAAATGTGGCAAAAGATGAGAGCCTAAAAGTGGCTAGATACCTAAATGGTTTGAAGTGGAACATACAGGAAGAGATGGCTTTACTCAGCCCTAAAATAGTACACCAATGTTATCAATTGGCTATCAAGATTGAAGAAAGGAACAAGAGGAAGCATGATCAATCTTCTAAGGGCAGAGGAAGAGGCAGAGATCAAAGAGGACAGCGTGGAGGTTACCAAGGAAGAGGTAATGATCAAAGAACTCAAGGAGAATCTAAGCTTACTAAGCATGGAGGTGAAACATCTTCAAGAGGAGGATTTAATAGAGGAAGAGGACCTCAAAGAGGTTCAAACAGAGGAAGAGGAGTAGGTAGGAGTAATTCTTACTTTGCAAACATGAAGTGTTATCATTGTAACCAACTAGGTCACCCTACTTATAGGTGCCCAGAGAAAGCTTCATCTAGCAATGAGAAAAGAGTAGCTTATGCACAAGAGGACACCATGAGTGTCAAATCACCTGAGATCAGTCAAATAGAATCAGAAGTAGGTGAAAATCTGATGTTTAATAGAGTGTTGATCAGACAACCGGTTAAGGAAGAACCCAAGCAAAGGAGAGCTTTGTTTAGAGCAAGGTGCAAGATATTGGGAAAGGTGTACAAAGTCATTGTAGATTCTAGTTCTACAGATAATATCATCTCTGAGGAGGCAGTAACAAAGCTAAAATTGGACAAAGTACCCCATAATAACCCCTACAAGGTCACATGGTTGAATAAAGGGCAGAGTGTTTTGGTGAATGAGCAGGTCACAGTAGAATTTTCAATTGGAGGCTATAAAGACAAGCTGGTTTGTGATGTATTACCCATGGATGCATGTCATCTACTACTGGGCAGACCTTGGCAATATGATAGAAGTGTTGTTTATGATGGGAAAGAGAACACCATTTCATTCAAGAAGGATGGAAGAACCTTCAAACTGCAGTCATTGATTGAGGAAGATGAAGGACAGTCAAAGGTACCCAACATTATGTTGAGTAGTGGCAAGGAGTTCCTTAAGGACCTACACCAAGGGAATGAAGGATATGTGGTTATGATGCAGTCCAAAGAGGAAGAAAAGGCTAAAAGGACAGTGTTACCAGCAGCAGTCCAAAACTTGCTTGACAAATACAAGAGCATAGTCAGTGATGGAACACCATCAACTCTACCACCCAAGAGAGCAATAAGTCATCAAATTGACTTTATACCTAGAGCCTCATTGCCTAACAAAGCAGCATACAAGCTTACACCTGAGCAGAACCAAGAGGTGGCTAGGCAAGTGGAAGAATTGTTGAATCAAGGATTGATCCAAAAGAGCATCAGCCCTTGTGCAGTCCCAGTTGTTTTGGCAACAAAAAAAGGTGGTAAGTGGAGATTATGCACTGATTCTAGAGCAATTAATAGAATCAAAATTAGGTATAGGTTTCCTATTCCTAGAATTGAAGACTTGATGGATTGTCTTGGAGGTGCAAAATTCTTCACCAAGCTAGATCTTAAGAGCGGGTATCATCAAATCAGAATTAAGGAGGGTGATGAATGGAAGACAACTTTTAAGACAAATGATGGCTTGTATGAGTGGAAATTGATGCCATTTGGCCTCTCAAATTCCCCTAGCACGTTCATGAGACTAATGAATGAGGTGCTTAAGGATTTTACAGGGTTCTTTGTAGTAGTCTATCTTGATGACATACTGATTTTCAGTAAGACAGAAGAACACCTCAAGCATGTGGAGATGGTTCTTAAAAGGCTGCAAGAAGAACAATTGGCCATTAACCTTGAGAAGTGTGAGTTCTTCAAACAAGAGCTTGTGTATCTAGGCTTTGTGGTATCCCAAGGAATGCTGAAGATGGATCCAAGCAAGGTGGAAGCCATCCTAAACTGGCCCACACCAACCACAGCAACAGAGGTAAGGAGTTTTCATGGTTTGGCTCAATTCTATAGAAAATTCATAAGGAATTTCAGTGGTATATGTGTACCAGTCCTAGATACTATTAAAGGTGGTCTGAAAACAAAGTTTAAGTGGACTCAAGAGGCTGATAAAGGTTTTGAAAAACTGAAACAAGAGGTGGCAACCCAACCTATTTGTTGTTGCCTAGTTTTGACAAGTTGTTCACAGTTGAGTGTGATGCAAGTGGAGTAGCTGTAGGAGGAGTACTTAGTCAAGAAGGTAGGCCTGTAGCCTTCTTTAGTGAAAAGCTCAATGAATCCAAGCAAAAGTACTCTACCTATGATCTAGAATTATATGCTTTAGTGCAGTCCCTTAGGAAGTGGAGGCATTATTTGTTACCCAAAGAGTTTGTGGTTTTCACAGATAACCAGGCACTTAGTTACATCAACACCCAAGAGAAGTTGAGTAATAGACATTTGAAATGGATGGAGTACATTCAAGCTTTCACATTTACAATTAAGCACAAGAAGGGACAGCAAAACAAAGTGGCAGATGCATTAAGCAAGAGGATGTTGACAGTTCAAGAGATACAGCTGAAAAGCATAGGATTGGAAAGTTTTAAGGATCTCTATGGTGAGGATGAAGATTTCTCAGAAGCCTACAAGGTATGTTATAATTTTGTGAATCATTTTCATAGTCAGTTTGCTGAGTATACACTACAAAATGGACTGTTATTTAAGGGTAATCAGTTATGTGTTCGAAGAGGATCAATGAGAGAAAATTTGATTCAAGAAAAACATAATGGCAGTCTTAGTGGGCATTTTGGTATTAATAAAACTTTAGAGCTAGTTCAAAGATTCTATTACTAGCCTAAGTTAGCAAGAGATGTCAAAAAGTATGTGGAACAGTGTGTTGTTTGCATGAAAGCTAAAGGGGGAGCTAGCAATGCTGGTTTGTATCAACCTTTACCCATTCCAAACAGACCATGGGAGTGTGTGAGCATGGATTTTGTGCTAGGTCTTCCTAAGACCAAGACTGGTTTTGACAGTATTTATGTTGTGGTAGACAGATTTAGTAAGATGAGTCATTTTATTCCATGCAAAACTACACATGATGCAAGTTACATAGCCCATCTTTTCTTCAGGGAAGTTGTAAGAATCCATGGATTGCCATTGAGCATTGTATCAGACAGGGATGTGAAGTTCATGAGTCATTTTTGGAAGACTCTATGGAGCAGATTGGGTACAAATCTATCATTTGGATCAGCTTACCATCCTCAGACCGATGGTCAAACCAAGGTGGTTAATAGAGTGCTAGGTAATCTTCTGAGGTGCTTGACTAAAGAATATGGACAGACATGGGATATGGTAATTTCTCAAGCTGAATATGCTTATAATGATAGTGTCAATAGAACTACAGGAAAAAGTCCTTTTGAGGTTGTGTATGGGATGCACCCAAGAGGTATTTGTGAACTCAGAGACCTTGGATCAATGGAGAATAGGAGTGGACATGCTGAAGACTTCACTCAGACCATGCAGGAGATTCATGAGCAGGTCAAGAAGACAGTTACTGCAGCAACTCAAAAGTTGAAGGAGAATGTTGATTTGTCAAGGAAGGATGTACAATTTGCAGTTGGAGACTATGTTATGGTCCACCTCAAAAAATCTAGATTGCAGAAGGGCATGGCAACCAAGTTACAAATGAAAAGAGTGGGTCCATGGAAGGTGTTGGCCAAATATGGTAAAAATGCATACAAGGTGGAATTACCAGCAGATTTGGGCATCTCTCCAGTGTTCAATGTGGCTGATCTAATCAAGTATAAAGGGACAGCCAAGGATCTGGATCAGGACAGTCAGGAGGTCTTCAAGGACATCAGCAACATGTCCATACCAACTCCAAACAAGCTACAAGCAGAAAAGATCTTGGAGTCAAGAGTGAAAAAGACTACAAGGCACAAGGTGTACATGGAGCATCTTGTCAAATGGAAGGATAAGCATGAATCTAAAGATACCTAGGTAGAAGAAGTAGATTTTAAGAAGCAAGGCATTGATATGTCTCTGATCTCTCCCAAACTTCCTTAGTTTTTTGTGCTGAGAGGGGGAGAATGGTGCAGGAGCACCAGGTAAAACACTATTTTGTTTTAGAGTTTTTAATTTTGTGGTGCTATCATAAGGTCATTTTGACCATTATTTTAGGTGCTTAGGGTTGTTTTTGGTCTTTGGAAAAGAGGGTGTCAAGTTTCCAATGAGTTTAGAGGCTCACTTTGCTAAATAGTGAAAAATTGTTAAATGTCTGTAAACACAGCGGGTTTTACAAAAAGGCATTTTTAGGTCATTTAAGTCTCGACCCAAGAACCTAAATTGTTGGGAAGGCATATTTAAGGCATTCCACGACTTTTTTGGTTGGTTACAAGTTCTTTGTACGGACTATTTTTCCAAAAATTAAAGAAAACAACTTTCTTGTCTTATTTTCTGTGTTTTTCTGTTCTTGTTTGCAAGACAGCAGTTAAATGAATTAAAAGAGGCATTTTGTAGGTTTTTCTAGCATGTAGAGAAGCCTCTAGAAGTTTATTTTGGCACATTTGATAGCTGTTCCATTGTTTCATCCATTCTTGTAAATTCTGTGTTTTATTTCCTTATTTGCTGTTTTGACTAGAACTAAGTAAAAATGGAGTTCTAGGCTGCATTCCCTCCGTACCTAGAAGTATGGAATTGTTGGGAACATGGTCAGGCTCCATATCTATACATATTTTAGTGGTAGGTGTTAGGTTTTCTTTAGTTGCAGGAGTTATGAGAAAAGTCTTGCCCTAGGCGAGCCAGTGAAGAGCCCGGCTAGGAAAGGCTGCAGAACAACGTTGATAACTTGCAGGGGAGAAAAAATTTTTGAAAAATTATTTTTGGAGAATTTAGGGGAAGGTCTTTGCCACGTGTGGTACCAAGGAGGAGAGCCCAGCAATCCGTTTAGGAGGAGAACTTTTCACCAGTCCTAAAACTGGTTCTAGACAGTTAAAAACCCTAGTTTTCTGGGTAGTGTTTGCATGAGGGCAAAGAATGGCTTGGATAGAGCCAAGACCCTAGAAATATTGAAGTTGTAGATAGGGGAAACACATTTCCTAAGCCAAGAACCACATTTCTTTGGTGGGTTTAGGAGGAAAAGCAATTTAACCCTGTTCAGAGACCAAATAGTGGCTCAAGAGAAAAACCTATGGAATAGTCTTCATGCAAGTGTTGGTAAGATGGAGTCTAAGTGAAGTTCTAGAAACCCTAGGAGGTTGTTTTGGAGTTTTGGAAAACATCCCCTCACCCCTGCAAGATTCATTCATGTATTGAGGGAGGATTAGTCTTTTGGATGCATAAAAGGCTAAGAAAGAAAGGAGTCATAGCACCAAGATTTGGTTTGGTAGTTGCAAACTTGACAAGATAGTGAGGTTGGCAGCAGAACCTGGGGAACTTAGACAAGGTAGAGTTCCTATAGGTTAGGGTGGAACAAAAATTTCACCAAGGAGGTCTATGTCAAGGCCTAGCACAGGAATCTGTGATTGGTTCCTGCACCATCTGAAAACAGTGTAACTGATTCCTGCAGCTTCCAGGAATCTGTGATTGCTTCCTGTAGCCTCCCTATCACTTAGTTTCTTTATGATTTTTATAGAAAATCAAGATAGGTATTATATTTGGCGGAGTTTAGGTGAGTCTTGTCAATAGGACTCAGCAAGTAGGGTATGAAAAGTGCAAAAAATTACATGAAATTTAAAGTTAAAACTTGTTTTTTTTTTAATTATTGCGAATGCAAAATGATGTACACCATGAAGGTTTGTATGGTTTTAGAGGTCTTAGTTTGAGCTTGGTGGTGAGAGCTCCACCCCTTGACCTTGGCCCCCTGTATTGTGAAAGGGAGCACACCCAGGGCACTGCCCCAAGACCCTACGAGGCACATTTCCCCTCGACCCTGCTAGGGGTGCTGCCCCAGACCCCCTTAAGGGGCGTTGTGTCTTGAACCCACTAGGGGCGCTACCCCTAGACCCCCACGAGGGGCATTTCCCCTCGACCCCGCTGGGGGCACTGCCCCAGACCCTCGGAAGGGGCGTTTCTCCTTAACCCCATTGGGGGCGCTACCCCTTGACCCCACTAGAGGCATTGTGCCTAGACCCCCTCAAAGGGAACTGCCCCTCAACGCCATTACGAAAATTGCTCTGATACTTGATATTATGGCTATTGTATCATCTAGGACCTATCTTAGACACATTCGTAGGAAGGATGCAGGCTCCTATGAGCCATAGAATTCTAGTTATTGTTTAGAATGTTTTAATATATTTCATATTTGTTTGGAACATTTGATGTCATGGATTTCATATTCAATGATTTTTGTATACATTTGAGTCTTTGACTATATATCTAAGTTTGTTATTTCCTTGAGCAACTCAACTACAATTTGTGTTTATAACTTTATACTTATATGATCAAAATAAACTTGTGTTAGTGACGAAGACCTTGATTGGGTTGACCAGGAAGATAGAGAGGTTGAGGCTATAGCCATGATAGAGGAGGAGTCTAAAGCACGAGCAAACACATCCACAACTAATGTTGGTGAGGGTGGCATGGAGTCACAAGCAAAGACTATGGTTGTAGTTGCTACATCATCTAGGACCCACCTTAGATGCCTTTGCAGGAAGGATGTAGACTCCTTTGAGCCATAGAATTATAGTTATTGTTTTGATATTTCATATTTTTTTGGAACATTCGATGTCATGGATTTCATATTCCATGAGTTTTGTATACATTTGACTATATTTATATATCTAAGTGTGTGATATTTCCTTTAGCAACTCAGCTACAATTTATGTACTTTATACTTATGTGATCGATGTATACTTGTGTATGTGATAAAATTTTCTTCTATTTAATAATGTTATTGTGTCTTTAAGGTTTATTCAATAAAGCATGCTTGAAACAAGTTTTAAATCCTTAAAAATATCAAATTTTCTAGTCCCAAGTAGAGTCACCCTAGCTGAGTTCAAGCTGAGTCCTGGTCTCATTACTATGCTTTAAATAAAACTAAAATGAATATGAATTAAATATATAATTTAATCATTAAATTATGATTTTAATTATTATAATTTAAAAAGATTTTGTGATTGTGATTGTGATATTACATTAGATTCCTTGCACCCTAAGATTATTTTTAATTAAAATAGATCTACCTCTTGCATTTCTTCCAAACAATTCATATTATTATTGTGAAAAACAAATTCTAAATAATGATTAATATTTAACATATAAATTTTATTATTATTTATTTATTTTATAATATTTTACAAATTAAATATTACAATTTTTAATTGAAAAGAAGATAAAAATTCCATTTAATTCAAATGCTATTAAATCTCAAAGTTAAGATCATACTATTATCTTCATATTATCCTTTAAAAACATTTTTTTATCCTTTACTCAAAAATCTAAAACATGAGCAAATTTGTAGATGATTGAATGTAGAAATGAGGTGTATTATTCCATAAAATGTAAAAAAGGGATACAGTTGAATTTTTATTCCCTTGCAGTGACACCAAGGGTATAGGGTTGAGGGTCCAATGTATAGGGTAGAGGGTATAAGGGTTGAGGGATTAGGGTTTAAGGGTTGAGGGCTGAGTGTTGAGGGTATAAGGGTTGGGGGATTAAGGGTTGAGGGTTGATTGATTAGGGTAGAGATTTTACTTGGGTTTAAGGGTTTAAGGGTTGAGGGTTGAGGGTTGAGGGTAGAGGGTATTGGGTTGAGGGTGGAGGGTAGATACCAGTTTAAGGATTTAGGGTTTAAGGGCTTAGAGACATTGAGGGTTTAGGGTTGAGGGATTAGGGTAGAGAGGGAGGGTTGATGGATGGAATGAGGGATGGAGGGAGAAGTGAGATAAGGACAAGGAGAGAAGAGGAGGGAGGGTTAGATATATATATATGAGGGTTGAGGATCCAATATATAGGGTAGAGGGTTGAGAATTGAGGGTATAGAGTTGAGGACCTATAGGGTTGATGGTATAGGGTATTGGGTTGAGGGTATAGGGTTGAGGGATTAGGGTTGATGGTAGAGGGTAGAAGCAAGGTTTAAGGATTTAGGGTTGATGGTTAAGGGTTGAGGGTAGAGCATTTAGGGTATAGGTTTGAGGGTATATAGTTGAAGGATTAGGGTTGAGGGTCCAATGTATAGGGTAGAGGGTATAGGGGTTGAGGGTTTAGGGTTTAAGGTTGAGGGTTGAGGGTTGAAGGATTAGGGTTGAGGGTTGAGGGTTGAGGGATATTTTGATGCAAGTGAAATGTAGGCAATTAATTGAAGGCTAGTGAATATTGGGGAAGGATCTTTTGTTCTAACACCCCTAATCCCTTAACCCTTGATCCCTACTAGATCAAAACAATTGGGTGCTAAATTAGGTGCTAAATATGGTGCTAAATTTGGTGCTAAACCCAATGCTAAACCTAATGCAAAACCCGACGCTAAACTAAGTGCTAATTAGTGCCTAATTTAGTGCCTACTTGGCGCTAAATCCGACACTAAACCTGACGCTAAACTCGGTGCTAAACTTGATGCTAAACTTGGCACTAAATCCAACACTAAACTTGGTACTAAACCTAGTGCTAGACCTGATGCTAAACCTGGTGCTAAACCCAATGTTAAATATAACATTAAACTAGGCTCTAATTAGTGCCTAATTTAGTGCCTACTAATTTTAATTGGTGCAAAAAATGCCAAAAATAATGCCATCCCAATAAATAGTGTCAAATTTTACAAAAAATTGCAGAAAAATACATTAAAATAGTGGGTGGAAGCAAAAAGGGAGCTAATCATAGGGATTTGTTGTAGTGTTTTCACCGTTTGCATTTGACACTTTTTCCATCAAGTGAAAATCCACCACCATAGGAAAACCACTCTGACATAACAAAAACCAAGAGAGGTTATTGTAGAGGTGACCAACATGATCCCATAGGATTAGATGAGAAGTTCCTAAACATCATGATATCCGAGTAACAACATGTTGAAGTTTGCATCCATTTTGTACTTTGGACTATTAAGGGATTGATTTGGTTGAATGTAGCTCAAAGAAATTTTGCATGTTTGTGTGTGAAAGAGGACTATGCCTAGAATAAACATACCTATTCAGATGCATTGGAACAATTTTTTTGGTTACATGAGTTTCAAAACGAAAGTTGCACCAGTTTGCAACTTTCAACTACCTGCATTTGACAACTTTTTCCCCAAGTGAAAATTGCCACCATGGGAAAATTCTTCTGAGATAGCGAAAACTGATAGAGGTTATTGTAAAGGGGCTCAACATGATCCCATAAGATTAGATGAGAAGTTTCTAAGTGTTATGGTATCCGAGTAATAATATCTTGAAGTTTGTAGCCATTTTGCGCTTTGGAATCTTAAGAGATCGATCTGGTTGAATGTAGCTTAGAGAAATTCTGTGTTTGGGTGTGAAAGAGGACTATGCCTATTTAGACGCATTGGAATAGTTTGTTTGGTCACACGAGTCGCAGAACAAAAGTTGCACCACTTTGAAACTTTCAACTACTTGCATTTGACAATTTTTTCCCCAAGTGAAAATTTACCACCACGGGAAAATGCCCTCAAGATAGCAAAAACTGAGAGAGGTTATTGTAGAGGGGCCCAACACAATCCCATAGGATTAGACAATAAGTTTCTAAGCATCATGGTATCCAAGTAACAACATGCGTAAGTTTGCAACCATTTTGTACTTTGGACTCTTAAGGGATCAATCTATTTTAACATAGTTTGAAGCGATTATGTGTGTTTGGGTGTGAAAGAGGACCATGCCTAGAGTAAACATACCTATTTAGAGAGGTTGGAACCGTCTATTTGGTCACACAAGTTGCAGAATGAAAGTTACACCACTTTGCATCTTTCAACTACTTGCATGATAAAATTTTCCCCAAGTAAAAATTCACCACCACAAGAAAATGCCTCTGATATAGAGAAAACCAAGAGAGGTTATTGTAGAGGGGCCCAACGTGATCTTATAGGATTAGATGAGAAGTTTCTAAGAATCACGATATCCAAGTAACAACATGCTAAAGTTTGCACCCATTTTGCACTTTGGACTCTTAAGGGATTGATCTAGTTAAACGTAGCTCAGAGCAATTCTACATGTTTGGCCATCCTCTATTTCACATAAATTTTTTGATAAGAACTCTCTTGAAGATTTTGGTGGGGCTTCTATGCCACAATCCTACAAAACATCATTAGTATGCAAATCTAAACATATAGAATGATAAACATCATAATGATTAGAGAGTTCAATATGTAGTCTACAACAACAAGTGGTGCATGTGTTATTTATCTTGACATAAAAAGGTTTAAGCATTTCAAAATATCTTTAACAAATACTAATTTGAGGATAATCCTTTTGAAATTTATGGAAAATTTGGGTTTGAGTTGTATCCAAAAAATGCTTTGTATGTGGCTCATGGTTTCGACTACCAATTCTCCTTCTTACCACATCCCTTTGATTCAGAGATGGTCTTATGTTATTCTTCCAATACTCTTCAATTTTTGCTCTCAATGCTTCAACAACTTTTTAATCTTTTTGTGGAAATGTCCCCGAGAATGCCCATAATTCATTTGAATCACTGCCCTCAATTCTTTGTTGCCTTTGAATGGATTTTAATAAAAAATTTCTACTAATTCTCATTTCTTCACGCATCTTTCTAATGAGATGAGCTCTCTTTGTTTGATTGCTTACCAAAGTCAATGTAATGATACGTCGGGTGACATTACTATCCTTTGAGCATGAGGTCTTACCCACACTCTCATAAGCATCCATTAGATTCTTCACAATAGTTTTTTCACTTGATGCATTCGATGTTCTTAACCGAAGAGTCTTCATGATGTTTCTATACTTTATACCCTGAATCATTTCAACAAATAGTTGACATCTTGTGGTCTCATTTAGCCTTTCAAAGAATACTTTTCAAATCTTATCAACATATCTTCTACAAGTGCATGTTGAAATATTACCTTCCATGTGCTACAAAATATCCTCATCAATATTAATCAAATACTTTAGCTTTCTATGCGAAATTCTAGGTGGTGTTCTCCTAGGCACATGCATCTCAACATTAGGAATTTCATCAATATTTAATTGAGATTGGCTAGATTGTGTACCTTCGATCGAGGGTGGAGTAGAAGACATACCTTGAGGTTCATGTGGGGATGATGGCATACCTTCTTCATCAAATCCGAGTGATGATGTACTCTCAAATTGAGATGCGGTGGATGGTGTCCAACCATATTCACTTGTGGTAGATGGTGTCCCTCCATATTCATTTATGGTAGATGGTGTCCTCCATATTCACTAGTGCTTAATGGTGTCCCTTCGTATTCACTTGCGGTAGACAGACTGTCTCCAACTATGGTATCTGAATCTATCCTACCACAACTCTTTTGTATTCATTCCCTTTATGTTGCCAATGCTTGTTCTCTTTCTGATGCTTGTAGTTCCTCTTCAATTAGCTTTCTTTTTTCAATCGTATCCAATTTCTTCTTTTCACGATATGCCACTACCCATTCTCTCTCCTTTACTTTGAAGGTTTCATAATCTTCATCTGTTAGTTTATTCATTCTTTGTTTCTTTGGCATGGCAGATAATTTTACCTATAGCATGGTAATGAGATGAATATTAGTTCCCAAAAAATTTATCCATTCAAATAAATGAAATATATGTCATTCAAGGCTTCATAAAAAATACTTACAATTATCCTATACAAGAGTATTTCTAACATAGACAAAGGTGGTGCAAGGGCATGCCATGATTACAATGCGGTAGGGTTGAGAAGGTAGGGGCATCATATTCCTCATATAAATGGGTTCTCATGGTGATGTTCATCACCGTGAGACCCCATATATATGAGGCATACGATGTGGTGTAGAGGCATCTAAGCCCTTATTTGCAAATTTGATCATTTGAAGGTTTGATAGGTGGGTCATTAGGTAAGTCTAGGGAGTTTGGAGTAATTTGAATCTATCTATATTAAATAAGGTCTATTGTGACCATTTTCTATGTAATTGGGTGGTTTTTGAGTCATTTGAGTTAAAATGTAAAAGGTTGCAAAAAATGTAAATGTTGTCACAAGCAAAAATTTCAAAAAATGCAACTTTTAGGAAGTTGGAGGGACATAGAAGTTTAAAAGCCAGTTATAGGTGTTGAGTGGTTGGAATTTGAAGGAAATATTTATAAAAGCCTCCAAAAGACTTGAATATGGGTTATTGAATGTTGTAAGGAAGATTTATACAATGTTATTTATGTTATTTATTTGTATTTTTGAACTTTTCAAGCACTGTACGGACCCATACTATTTGAAATTTCTTTCAAATTCATTGTATCTTGTAGAAGCATGTTTTAACTCTCATTTGCATCTGGTTTGAGAGTCTAACATTTATATTTGAGGGAGATTTCTTTATTTTTCTGAAACATACTATTAAAGGCCAGTCAAGGGTTTGATTGAAGTCTAAATGATGTCCTATTCATTCCATCTATTTTCATGACCTATATCTTGGTGCAATGAATTTTTATATGATAGGTTAGGTTTCCACATTGTCCTGAAGGTAGAGGAAGTTGTTTGAAATTAGGTGATTCCCTAGGGTAGAATTACATTGTTTTCCTTGTGTAAATGGGGTGTTAAAGAAGGGTTTTGATGAAATGTTGAAGGAAATTTCCGTGTAATGGTTTTTTGAGTTTTTGCAGGGTATTTTTGAAGCATTTTTGGCATTGGTGAGGTATGGTAAGACCAGTTGTCAAGACTTTCAATAAACCTTAGGTTATTTAATTAAAATTTGAGGGTTTGGTGGTACAACATTTTAGAGGTCAAGGATCTAATAAATAATGGTGGAATTTGTTGTTTTGTAACACAATTAGTGACTATCAATTGATATTTGGTGAAAAAAAAGTGTTTTGGAGGTACCTCCTTTGTAAAAGAGGGCTATTTGGTGGCCTAAAAGGTAGGGCGACCTATTGGTTTTCAATATTGTTGCAAAGAAATATCTTGAAACCTTTTGGTATGTTGTGTTAGGAGTTGAATTGTGTCTCATATTATGTTTTTTAGGTCTTTGTATGGCCTTCTCTAAAAGATATTGAGAAAAAAATATTTTTTGAGGGCTACAAGCCTTTAGGTGTGTGTTTGGGATAAGTTGAGTGTATAGTGTTTAAGGGGTTGGTTTCTTGTTTCAGTCTGATCATTTTGAGTTGGTTGGGGTGTTCACCACCTAGGTTGCTATCACACTTCCCCTACCTTCTCAACCCTAGTACCACATTGGTAAACTAGTGGAGCATTGGCAAGCTAGCTCACTCACTAGCTTACCAATGCGGTAGGGTTGAGAAGGTAGGGGCAGTGTATGCCTCATACAAATGGGGTCTCCACTGTGAGACCCCATTTTTATGAGGCATACACTACCCCTACCTTCTCAACCCTATCACATCACTGTGAGACCCCATTTCTATGTGGCATACGCTGCCCCTACCTTCTCAACCCTATCACATTGGCAAGCTAGTGGAGCATTAGCAAGCTAGCTCACTCACTAGCCTTCCAATGCGGTAGGGTTGAGAAGGTAGGGGTAGTGTATGCCTCATAGAAATGGGGTCTCATAGTGATATATGCTAGC
This sequence comes from Sequoia sempervirens, assembly GCA_007258455.2. Lineage (NCBI taxonomy): Eukaryota > Viridiplantae > Streptophyta > Pinopsida > Cupressales > Cupressaceae > Sequoia > Sequoia sempervirens. Next base: position 567,548,908 of record VDFB02193867.1, on the reverse strand, counting down.
TCACTCACTAGCCTGCCAATGTGGTAGGGTTGAGAAGGTAGGGGCAATGTATGCCTCATAGAGCTGTGAGACCCCATTTCTATGAGTTATACACTGCCCTTACCTTCTCAACCCTACTGCATTAGCAGGCTAGTGAGTGAGCTCACTACCTTGCTAAGCTCACTAGCTTGTCAATGCTAACATATTTTGCATACATTTATATGAAAACATTATTGTCAAAAAATTCAAATGCTTTTTCCATGCTTCCATTTTGAGCCATGATTGCAAGATAGGCTACACCTTTCCCCATGTTGCTAACATAGCCTTGAATAAAGAGTCTTGTAACAATGGAGAGAAGGTTTAGAATTCCTTGTAGGTAGACTAATCAAGGAAACTTTTGAAAATATATCACAACTAATAGTGAGGAGGTAGGTTTAGTGATGAGGTAAATTTAGAAATAGAGATGAAAACCAAAACAGTTTCTAAGATCTATCAATGTGGGAGGAGTATATTCCAATTTTTTTAGAGACATGTATGGAAAATTTGGTAGCATAGACAAGGAAATCAGTTGCTCGGTATAACTATTTGACAAAATACCTCAATGAAAGCTTTGGAGAGTAGTATGGAAATCCATAATAAAGGATTGAGAAATGATGTTTTATTTTACTTCCTTAAAACATATGTCATATATATGTGTATACAAAATGTGGAAGCATACACAAGGTAAGTCAATTGTTAAATGACAAAATGCTTCAAAGAGATGTGGTTTAAAAATGTAATTGGCAATGTATAGAATTGTGTAATTTAAAATGTGCATTGACAACCTAAGGTTATAATGACAAACAAACAATGATCAACATGGAATATGCAAAATAACATAAATGAAAGCAAGCCATAATAGAATGAAAGAAAATGTGTAAAGACTTCACATACCTAAAAAACTAGAGTTTCAAATGGAGGAGTTCTACCCAATTATGTAGCCTTAGCTTCTTCTTTCTTTAAACTCCTCAACAATTTGACTTTTTCAAAAGCTTGTTCCCCTCCAAACTTCAATTGTATATCATTTTTCACTGGAATTCAAACTTGAATTGATATTATATGCCTTTCAATGTTAAAAATATGCTATTTCATGTGAAAGTGGTGGAAAGATCATGAAAAAGGTGGTGGAATGTGAAAAACATGCATGCACACTTCACAACATCATCCAAAATCTACTTGTTATCGGAGCACGTGTAGAACCAGGAGAATATGCAAATTGTGGGCCTTGAGATCATGGGTATATTGATTTTTTTTATCATTTTTAGAGCAAGACAAAATGCACTCACATTATAATGCAAGCACATTATTTCTTGCTAAAAATGGTCACATCTCTACTTCTTCAAAACATGCTCACATTATGAGAAAGTTTTTTAATAAATTGATTTTCTCTCTTTGTCTATACCCTATATACCCTAATTCTATCTCTCTCCCCTCTACCCTCTACCCTTAACCCTTATACCCTTACTCCTATCTCATCTCTCTCCCCTCTACCCTTTACCCTTAACCCTTATACCCTTTATCCTCTACCATCTCTCTCTCTCTCTCTCTCTCTCTCTCTCTCTCTCTCTCTCTCTCTCTCTCTCTCTCTCTCTCTCTCTCGTCTCTCCTCACCCTCTTTCTCCTCTCAACTCATCTCTCTCTCACACACTCATCTCTCTCCCCTCTAGCTTCTCCTACCCTCCAACCCTTATACCTCAGCCTCCAAACCCCAAATTCTATCTCTCTCCTCTACCTCTGCCAACCCACCCCATGCCACTCTATCCTCTACCCTTTATCTCTCTCCCACTCCCTCCATCTCTCTCTCGAGTCACTATATCCTACCCCCCCTCCCTCTCTCAACTCCCTCTCTCTCACTCACTCACTCCTTATATATCTCCCCCCTCTACCATCTACCCTTAACCCTTATACCCTCAACCCTTAAACCCTATTCTATCTCTCTCCAATCTACCCTTTACCCTTAACCCCTATGCCCTCTATCCTCTACCCTTATCTCTCAACCACTCCCTCCCTCTCTCTCTCTCTATCTCTCTCTTTCTCTCCCTCTCTCAACTCCCTCTCTCTCACTCACTAAC
>VDFB02193867.1:567501430-567546718 GCA_007258455.2 Sequoia sempervirens | reverse complement strand
TAAACCCTAAACCCTTAAACCCTCTATCCTCTACCCTCTACCCTATACATTAAACCCTCAACCCTTAATGCCTCAACCCTCAATCCTTAAAACCTAAACCCTCAACCCCTATACCCTCTACCATTTACATTGAACCCTAAACCTAATACTTAACCATATACCCTCAAACCTATACCCTAAACCCTCTACCCTCAACCATAAACCCTTAACCCTAAGCCCTTTAACCATAAAACCTTAAAAATTCTACCCTATATCCTCAACCCAATACTCTCTACCATCAACCCTAATCCCTCAACCCTCAACCCTTAAACCCTAATCCCTCAACCCCTATTGCTTTCTCTCTATCTATACATCTCACCTCTCCCTCCCTCCCCCCCTCTCTCCTACCCTCTCTAATTGTCTCTATCTACCCTCTCCTTTTATATGTAATTCCTCTCATTCAACTTCAATCCTCTACCACCCTCCTCTCACTTTCATTCATCTCTCTCTTTTATCTCCCTCCCACTCTCTCCCACTCCCTCTCTCTCCCTCTTTCTCATGTCTCTCCCTCCCACCCCCTCTCTCTCTCAGGTCTCTCCCTCTGGAAACCTACCAAGGTAGCTCTCTCCCCCCCCTCTCTATCTATCCCTCCCACCCTACCTAGATAAGTCCCTCTCACTCCACCCCTTTTTCTATCCCTATATCAATTCACTCCATCCCACAACCTCTCCCTCTCTCAGGTCTCTCACTCACACTCCCTCTCTCTCCCACTCCCTCCATCTCAATACCTATCTCTCAAGTCTCTCCCTTTAGCACCCTACCTACATAACTCTCTCTTTCTCTTTGTGTCTCTCTCTTCCCCCCTCTCTCTCTCCCTCTCTCTCAATTATCTCTCTCCCAACCCCCCTTCTCTCTCCCTCTCTCCCTCCCTTTATCCCTCCCACCCTACCTAGCTAAATCCATCTCACTCCAAACCCTTCTCTCCCACTCCCTCTCTCTTAAAATATCACTTCCACCCCCTCTCCCTCTCTCCAGACTCTCTCTCTCTCTCTCTCTCTCTCTTAAAATTCTCCCTCCCTCTAAAGACATACATAAATACATACATAAAATCATAATACATATGTATATACAATCCTACATACATACAAGCATACATGTACATGTGTAGATACAATATTACATTCAAATAGGCATACATAAAATATACATGCATTGATACTTATAGGCATACATACATACATACATACATACATACATGACATACAAGCATACATATACATACAAACATACAAATATATAAACATACATTCAATAGAGTAGAATTTAACATAAAGAAATACATAGCATGAGTGTGTTATACCACGCTCGCATTATGTCTTGCTAGACATGCTCCCCACATACAAAAAAAACCATGTCAAAACTGAGATATAACACGAGTGCATTATAATGTGCTCACGTTATAACACGTGCACATTATATCTTGCTTTAGAAATCACCAAGCCTTGGGATTGGTATTTGCCTTGGAATACCAACCCAAAGGCTTGGAGGGCATTCCCAATGACTAGAGACATGTTTTTGTAAATTCTACAATATTTCACAAAATCGGGTTCGTGCTCATCATCAGGATTGTACTTGGTTCAATATCAAACAAATCAAACATCTGGGTAATGTTAGGTTCTCTCTTAGCCATCCAACGATGTAATTGTATTCACTTTTTGACAATGCTAAGCCTTTCATCCATAATTTATTTTGTTTGTATGTCTCTTTTTTGGCAAAAAGTAGTGTTTGGTGGTTTTTTCATTATAAATTAACCGTTCTTTGAAGTTTCAAATAAATTACATTTTTAGAAACTACAATCCATTCTACAATTTTTTTTTTTTAAATTCAATTAGTTTCCAAAATTTGTAGGGGTAGCATGGCCAAAATTCTATTTTTTCAGGAAATTTCCACTGCAAAAATTAGTAAAAATTAAAATATTCATTAAAAAATTATTAAATTTTTTTTACATCAACTACATACTGTTAGCTAACTTTTGACCATAGCGATTTTAAAAATACTAAAAAAAAGTTCATTGTGCTAGGGTCATACAAGAGTTGCTATGTTATGTTTTTCTGACAAAAACAACACCAATTTGTGTACGTCCCTCATTTGAACCCCTTAATCTCAACCATTTTAAAAAAAAATTAGTAGTTTAGAAAGTAGACTTGGAGCACTTCGATCCTTCTTTTTGTTCCATCTTTTTTAGTATAACTATCCTCAATTTCACATCCAAGGTCAGTATTTCCTAATTTTAGAAAAAAATTGACCACTTAAGTCCCCTTTTTGGGAACTATCTTGATGCACTTACCCATTTAATGTTCTCCAATTAGATTATAGGTGCATTTAATTTAGCATAACATAGTCAATCACAAATTTTGTATCTAAGGGAAGCTAAAATTAGTTTCAATTATATTGCATAGAACATGTTAAATCATGGAGACATTCATTAAATGATCTTAAATCTAGATTATTTAATTAATCACATTGTCATTTAGCATTCAACACATAAAAAAAAGTAATAAAACACCAAATGCTCATATATATATATATATAAAAGTTTTGTGTACATCTCATCAATATATATAATGTCACTGAGACTTGTGGCTACTGGATCCCTTGGGATCTGGCGCTCACATGTGACTGGTAGCAATATTTCGAGAGATGGTGGTGTGCGATCGTGATCATGATCTATTGCATGTACCAAGAGAAAACTATAAGCCTCGTATCTATCCAAGGGCCTCCCGATGCTCTCCTACTATGCACTCTCTCTCTGCCTGCAACTTGGTCACCTTTGACTCTAGTCTCTCAATTCGGGATGGTTATACCTCTAGGACAACCTTAGCTTGGTGGGCATGCTTCCTGGAACTCTCATAAGCTACCCATAGTGTGATGTAAGGCCAAAACAACACTAGATCCTACTCCATAATGGGTGGGGGAAAATAGTTTGAATATGTGGCCTCCTTGTACATTGATGGTGGTACTATATTTGCAGCCACCTGATTATAGAGATCTTGGAGGTCTCTCACAACTCTTACAAGATAGAAAACATAAACACTATCTATACACATCATGATATGTATATATATATACATATAAAATTAAAGCATAAGTATAAAAGAATAACAATAACTAAAATATCATCACCTAGCTCACTGGCAGGCTATGAGACATCAGTCTCATCATGTGCAGGGGGCATGGAGGATGTGCTAGCACCTTCGTGTTTGTGGGTAGTAGCTCCTACTACAAATGTTTCTTGTGATCTATTAACCCAACAAGGAGATGCCTCTCCCTACTCATGGTCTGTTGCATCCTCTTCTGCTATCTCACCACCCTTAGTTGGGGACTACTCCTCCTCCTCATCCTCCTCAAAATCCTCCTTATCCTCCTCATCCTCTTCATCCTAACCATCATAGTCGATATTTTTAGGCTCATCATACTCCTCATCAATGACATCTACAAATATTTCCATAGCCCTGTAGCATGTCTTTGCATCCCTGTCCTCCATCTCATCTACATCATCTAGGAGTGGTCCTACATCACCTATCAGCTCATCCACTGAGAATATGCGGGTTGACTATGCTACTGACATCATCAACATCAAATACTAGAGGCATGTCATGATCTGAGTACTTAGAGTTACTATAGAGAACATCCTCGGTAGTGAGTCATCTCAAATCATTAGGTCTCTAGGCACTCCACACTAACCTCCTAAAAAAGGATAATGCCCTATGTGCTATCTAAATTTTCCCAAACTAGCGCATGACATGATCATAATAGAAAGGTTGTATAATGTACTCATGTATGCCAATCAAGAATCTATCCATCTATAATTGTCTCAATTGCTGAGTCTCATCTTGCCACTATAGGATAAGCTAATAAGGTCTCCAAAGGATCTCATCCTCTTCCAGTTAGTCGATGCAGACTCTCTAGAAGTGTAAATCATCATACTACTAAAATCTCCATAAAGGATAGCTAAAGGCCCGAGGATACCCTAAGGATATCAAACATGGAAACCCTATCGGTTTGGTACAAGTTATATGCTCTAGGAGCCACACCTATAGAAGTGTACAATGTACCCTATTACCCACCTCTTGATATACAAATTTCCTAAGATCATAGTAGAAATGTGCCAGGATATTTTTCCCCCAAGTGTATACTATCCTCTACTCTTCCATCCTGTGGATCATATGTACTAGTCCTCCCTCTAGATGTGCTCCCCAGCCATTAGGGATGAGTACTAATGCAAATTTCATCATCATAATCCTCACCACCAATAGGGCCCATGAGTATAGTAGCATTGCTAAATCTATTTGGGGCCTCACCCCCTCATCATGTACTGGTCCATTAAGGTAGAACTGCATGTCATATTTCATTTCATGGAAAGATTGCTCCACTAGAAAGTGTACTCCCTCGCCTTGAATAGGAACTCAAAGTATGTGATGTACATCCTCTAACGTGATAGTCATCTCTCTAGTGGGAAGATGAAAGGTACATGTATCGGCATTCCACTGCTCTACTAAGGCCATCAACATCAAATCATGATACCTCATTGGGGGCATGATGTATGCCCAGTATATACCTATAGCCTACAAATGTTTTGTATCCTCCACTAAAAGAGTGGGGGATAGATCTCAGAGAAGACTAATCTACCTACCACCTAGATGCTAGCACGAATGGGTGGGAACCTAACAAAAAATAAAAAATATGTCTTATAAGCAGTTTAAAATTTTAAGTCTTTACATTGATCAAAAATCATAAAAGTGTAATAATTTTTTTCTAGTGTACTTTCCTAGAGGTCCTAGACACTTTAGAACCCTTTTGGGACACTTCGCGAAGAAATGGGACACTTTGCAAAAAAGTGGGACACTTCGTGAACAAAAGGGACACTTTGCGAAAAAAGGGGACACTTTGTGAACTTTTTTCCAAGGCCCTAAATTAACCTAAAAATGTGTAAAAATCATCAAATAAATGTGTAAGGACAGAGCTAAGCTAGAAAAATCAACTCACCTCATGCTGATAATTGTTGCGCGCAACCTAGTCTCATAGGACGTCCAGTCTCAGAGGCATGAAATATTGTTTGTTCAACATTCTCAGTCACTCTTCACCAAACTCATGCTACAAGAAGGTAAATGATAAAATCCTTAGAAAAAACTATACTTTTTACTCTTATATAAGTTAAAACTAAGTTTTTCAAATCAACATAACAGGTGCTAGAGAGCTCCATTTTTTATGTTGTTGGATGTGTTGGAATTGTGATTCCACTCTCGACATCATCAAATATCTATCATTATGTGGTATGGTACTTGGAAATACCCTATGATACAACTTACTCTATTTGATGAGGCTACCTTGATTGTACCTTTTTAAAGCAAGTGAAGTCAAGGGGGGCATACATCTACCCTTGAATGTGATTTCTAGAATAAAGTTAGATAAGAATATTTTTTGGATAACTAATGAGTTCATGTTGCAGGATGTGGTTCCTAATAGTGTGGTTTTGCAGATAGCTATAGTGGGGCCTCCATTCTCTCATATGAGTATCCTTTTATGAAATAAAGTGCACTATTTGGATTCCCTTAGCTTACATATGCACGTAGAGTCTTATGGGTGCTAAAGTGGGGGCTAGATGTAATGATGGAAATTGACCCCCTTTATGGACATAGGAAGATTTCTCATTTAATATGGAACCTATTTTAGTACCTTTGCATTAATTTCCCCTTTAATTAATCATTTATAGGCCCCTAAGACCCATTATGTCAGATCTTGAGGCTCATTACACTAAAAAATCCCACAAAATTAGTTAAAACCCCAAAATTCCCTAAAACCCCTTGTAGACATCCAAATTTGATCACTCCCATATGATCAAATTTACCTCTTTATTCATCCATTCTGTCAATATTAATTTATTTAATTAATATTACACTTCCCGCCTAAGGTTCTTAAAGTATTTAATTTAACAATTAAATGCTTTACCTTACACCTTTTTCCTCTCTAAATTAAATAAATACATCAATTTATTTAATTTAGTCATCTTAATCTTTTTAAATTAAAATTAATTTAGAATTATTCTTTTCTCTCTTCTTGTCACATCCTCCATAATCCCTTTCTAATTTGGATTAATTTAATTAATTCATGATTAAGATGTGCATCCTCTTAATCAAAGATTAATGTCACATCCTCCTACATTTTCCACTTGCTTCTAATCTCTCATTAATTACCTTAATCAGGTATTTTCACAACCTTAATCAAAGTCATTAGCCACTTTTACCACCCCTTTTTAGTCAACTTTTTCATTTTCCTTTCTTAGCATTGACCCTCTTTCCCATGTGAATTTTTAATTCACATTTATTCATCCTAGGTCTCTCTCCTCCCCATGTGAACTTTTAATTCACATTTTATCCTTTCAAGGCTTACCTTATCCCCATGCAACTTCTAGAACATTTGACTTGTCACATCAAGTCACATGTGGAGAATGTTAGAAACCCATAATAGATTTACAAACCGAAAAGACCTTCCACTGAAGATAAAAACAAAAAAGCAAGAGCTTTGCATGAAATGTGCAAATTGATATATTCAAAGTACAATAATTACAAGATAATGATTTTATTTATAAAAGAAAAGATGCATAACCCTAATCTTATCTTGAGCAACAAGATAGCTCAACAAGATAAGGATAAATCCTATAACTTAGGAATTAAATAATTACCTAAGTAAACTTATGCAAAGTGTAATTAATAATTAATTACACCAACACCCCCCCATAAGTGCAACTTAGGGAGAAGCAGATTATTATGCAAAGATGAGTCTCGACAACAAGGCCTGATCAGGTACTCATATACAAATGCATTGATCAGGTAGAGAAGGAAAACCTAGTGGGACAAAACCGCCCTAGAATGAGATGACTGCTGCAAAGAAGCACTGGAAGAACACTATGGAGTAACACTGGAACCGCAATATGATAAGCAAGGAAAGATACTTCTGTCTACAACTAAAACCAAAACCAGAATCATGATAATGTGATAGTAGACCTGATGCCATGGAATACTTGAAACTGACATACTGGATCAACCCTGGGATCTGTAAGCAACAGTAGATGAAAGGATGAAAGGACCCATAATGATGATAAATCTGGAAGAGTGTCTCTCAAAGCCAATGCCAAACTGAACTAAAACTGCCCATAGGATGAGTACCATCAAGATTCTGGAACATTAACCATAAAAACATGGCCTTCAAATGAGAAAGATCTGAACCGATGCAGATCAAGAACTTTAAAATCCCAATGTGAAGTGTGAACCGATGCAAACCAATGATGTGTCTAGCTAAGCAAGAAAGAAGCTAAGGGAAACAATAGGAAACCAAAAAAACTCATGCGAGTTGTCACCAATACAAATAATGGATGCAAGAACCCCCCTTAATGGAACTTTATATCAGCTCATTATTACAATACCCAATGATTGCAGAAGGAGAGAATGCAAAACTATAGAAACATGAGTGAAAATGCAAACCTAGCACACAAAAAAATGAATGCATTCATAAAATAAGGTAAACATATTCTATAAATGACCTTAGATCTGCATAGAGGAAAAAATCAGCTTTCTAATGCCACGAAAATCGTGAAAAACGGATAAGCAAGTCACAAGATACGTCTCCCAGAGTGAAAAAGGAAACATCTGACTTTGGATGCAGAAAAATCATAAAAAAGGAAAAACCAAAAAAACACACCTACACCATTGCATAGATCTCAAAAACAGCTTTCCGGTGATATCTTGTTTGCAAAAAAATGACACCGTATGTGAAAGTTATGCCCAATTTGGTGAAACTGGTCAAAAACTGCCCAATATGGCTCCAATAAGCCCTCAGGGGCTAAAAGAATAGAGCCCCTGGTCGCATGGGTAGACCAGGGGGTTGGCGGTTGGGGGCTTCAGTGTAGCCCATGGTCACCAATGTGACCAGGGTGGGTGCTGAAACTCTAGTAGGGGGCTATGGCTTGGGCTTTGGGTGCCCATAAGACCTTGTGTTGGAGTTGAAAGGCCTGCGAGGGCTGTGAGATCAACTCGTAGACTCCAATAGGACCGCTGGATTGGCACTGAGGGCTGAAGGGCTAGGTCGGTGGTGGAGCTGGTGGCGCCGCCTGGTGGTCACTGCCCCGGGTGGCCGTCGGGCGGCGGATCAAATTTAAACTGGCCACACGGATTTTCCACCAATTTTTTTGATTTTTTAATATATTTTTATTTTTTTCTCGATTTTGGAGCCTCAAAAACTGTCCCTGGGGGCCGTACGACCCTTGGGCAATTTTTTTTTCCCTCTGCAAACAACTGTGTCCAAATCGGACAAACTTTATATGAAAATAGGGGTTTTTGGGCACTGCAAATCCAACGGCGAGGTCCATTTGGGCCCAAAGTGCTCCGAAAATCAAGTGACCCCTAGATCTATTAGAAAAATCACCGAGCTAGAAACCCTCGCAGATCTGGAAAATGGTGATGAAAATGAATAAAATAAAATCCATTTTTGACTTTTTCCAGTTCTCTGAATCCAACAAAAAACCCTGATCTGATCCAAGACGCTGCATAAAGATGCTCAAGGAATGAAACCCTTGAGGGACCTCAAATGAGCTATGCAATGTGTTCCTCCAAAAAAGCCGAGATGGGGCTATGAATCAAGGCTTTGATACCATGTTAGAAACCCAGAATAAATTTGCAAACCAAAAAGACCTTCCACAGAAGAGAAAAAAAGAAAGAAAGAGCTTTGCATGAAATGTACAAGTTGATATATTTGAAGTACAATAATTACAAGATAATGATTTGCTTTATAAAAGCAAATATGCATAAGCCTAATCTTATCTTGAGCAACAAGATAGCTCAACAAGATAAGGATAAAACCTATAACTTAGGAATTAAATAATTACCTAAGTAAACTTACGCAAAGTGTAATTAATAATTAATTACACCAACAAAGAATTGCTTCCCTTTCTAGAACCTTGTCTTGTCCATGGGATTCTTCCAAGCATGTGAATATTTAATTCACATTTATTCACCCAAGATTCTTCTCATCTCCCAATGTACTTCTAAGGTACATGTCCTTCTTACACATCATGTACCTCCCTTCCACCTCACTTCCACATCATTTTATCCTTGACCATCTCACATTCCACATGTCAAGATGTGAGGGCTTGTGAGTCCTCAACTCACCATAGCCCTACATCTTGATCTTGGTGGTTCAATCTCAACCATTGAATTCTATAGAGAATTCAAATTTCTCTATAAATACCCCCTCTTCTAAGGCATTAAGGGACATATTCATTTGAGAAACCTTATGCTGTGATTTTGTGCACTCATTTTACAAGCATTTTCTCTCATCTAGCCATCCATTTTAGCCATTTTCATTTGCATCTCACCATATAGTTAATCTTGCATTTAGCTACATCAATAGTCATCTAAGGAGCATACAAAGTAATCAAAATCAAGGTCCAACCAAGGGATTTCAATAGCAAAGAAGGTATAATCATCTTACAATCTTCATTTTAGCTTATTTATGTGTTTTATCATTCCTTAGGCTAATCTTTTTGAGGTGTTTCTTTGTGTTTTTCCATTACATTTTAGTTGTTTTTGCACATTTAGAATAGATAAAACTCGAGGATATCACACCCCTCAAAAACCTTAGGTGGGACTCATTCACTACCTTGGGTGAATGAGTCCGCTTAGGTGGGACCCATTTGCCAAGGGTGGCGAATGACTCCCATTTGGGGCATTTTTCAATTTTAAGCAAGAAATTCACCAATTTAATTCAAAATTTTGGTGGATTTCAGCCTTTGAGATCTAAATAATGATCAATTAGGTGTTAATTCCTTATAGAGCAAGTTCTCAAGTCATTTTTATCCTCTCTAATCCATTTTGAGCAAGCATTTTTCAAGAGAAAATTCAAGAGTCAAGTGTAGAGAATCTTTCACGAGAGTATTTAAGTTTTGAGAGCAAGAAAAGTTGAAGCTTTAGAGCAGCATTAAGGCATATTTGTAAGTCTTGAAGCTCACTTTTATTCAATATCTAGCATTGTCAAGTGTTGATCATGGATTTCTATGGTGAATCATGAATAATTCTAGGTTGGGGAGATGCAACTAACCATCAAGCCAAGCCTAAGGACTTGTTTTCTAAGTGATTCCATCTTCCATTGTCATTCTACTTTCAACCTAAAGAATGTTTACACATCATTGAGATTCAGCTGAGGTGATTATAGATCTCCTAAAGTGAGTTTTGCATCATTCAAGTTACATTCCTACATCTTGTTCTTGCATGTTAGAATAGGATTGCATCATGTTTTAGATTTATTAGTCTTAGACACACTTAAGACTAGGATTTTCATGCACATTTCATTATTTCCATTAAGGTTTGATTACCAAACTAGGGGTTTGACTAAGGAAAACCCCCCATAATAAAATCAAGATATATTCTATTTTGCAGGTGTTTTCACAGGTTCGGATCTGAAACTCAGTTTGGAAGGAAAAATCAAGTGTTGGAGTATAGATCAGAGTTTTCAATTTCTTAAAAAGTGGAGCAAGACTAATTCACCGCAATTGGTGAATCAGTCCCATTGAAGGTGTCTTTGAGATCTATTTGTAGATTCCAATACCCTTTTTACCAAAATAGCTTTCTTGGTAGAAACCTAGTTTAGGACTGATTCACCTAGGTTGGTGAATGAGTCCCAGTTGGTCAAAAAGTTAGATTCTATAGAGTTTCAAAATTGCTTCCAATAACTCATAGATTCCTAGGTGCACATAATTCACTTCATTACCTTTTTGTTATATTTTGTTGACAATTTTATGTCATTTTGTAGATCATAACACCCAATTAGGGTTTTGCATTATATTTTGCATTTCATTGTCTTTTCCAAGTTTAAACTTGGTGGTGAACCCCTTAATAGATCATCTTCAACCCCTAGGACAACGATTAGCAAGATCTCTTTCTCCATTGCAAAGAGATATAAAGGGTTACCCTTGAATGAAATTGGAAAGGTGTGTGTGGGTATGCTCTATGTCCTGAACCATATGATAGCATATCCCTAACCAAATTTTCACCATTTCACATTTAAAAGAAAAATTCTTTAAAGAAACAGATATAGGATGCTCAGTTAAAAGAAAATGTCTTTAAAAAAACATATATAAGATGCTACTATCTTATACATACATGGTTTGAAATTTTTCAGGGAGTGTTAATTTTATTCCAAATTCAAGGAGATTGATAACATTAGTTTTTATCCACTAAAGCTTTGGGTGGTAGACTCTTAGAATAGAAAGGTTTGGTAGACTCCTCTTGAAAAATACATATGCATATGGGCAACTTTGCTTCATGAAAAAAATAGATTGAGGCAAGATCTTTACCTAAACTCCTACATTAGGCATTAAGATATTATTTAAGAATAGAGTTCATGGAAGATACTCATAGATGACTCTATACCTTAATAATAAGGAAATGTATGGCTTGAGATATCCATTCATTAAATAAAATTTCATATTTTTATAAAAAAAATCATAATGGAATAAAGGTAAAGCTATAGTAGATGCATAAAATATCTTAAACATTTGGCAAGTTAAAATATTTTAACATGGGGATTTATAAAAACCAAATCAAAATAAAAAAAGAGAGGTCGATAGACTAAATATTAAGTAAGAATGAAATCTAAGGCATTGAAAGTCTCTCTAATGTTACTATTAAGCAAACAGTAATTCTAATAATTGATTTGATGAAAATTTTCTAATTTAAATCTATGAAATAGATATCACTTACATTATGATATCAACTGTAGGAAGGTCTGGGCATTCTATTTATGCTAACAATATGACCAGATATAATTTATGCCCACTTTAAGGTATATAAAAATTCATTTAGATCTAAATTAAGTTTTAAAGCTTTCGCTAAACTCATAGTTTGAACTTATCTCAAGCTAGTTATCTAATTTGGAATTCATAGAGCTATGAATTCTTTTGTGTATCAAAGAGTAACTTAGAAGGTTGGGGAAGACATAATGGTTAAGGAAGAGACACAATAGAGGATTGGATGATTAAGGAAAGATGCATGAAATGTTACAGTATATTTCAATACATTGATACAAGTTCTTAAGTTTCCAAAGGAAATGAATTTAAGGAGAAAAAGGGATTCCTGCATTCATCCTAGTTTCTCAAGGTCCTAGGATATAGGGGAGGAGCAGATATAAAAATAGAAATGACATTAAACATCATAAATTGACATTGAAATTTATATTGATCAAAATAAAATCTTATAAGACTATCTTTGAGCTTTGACTCATTCAAAATGTCAACCTTCTATAGACTCAACAATTTAACAGACTTGTACAACTCACAATTTACAACTAGTTTCAAATCTCTCACATACAGGTGATTTCAGATCACCACAAACTAATAAAAAGGTGTTTTAGATGACCACAACCTAATAGAAAACTCTACAAAGCTGGACTCCAAAAGAGTGAGTTACAACAAAATACAGAGTTAAACATTATATAGAAAACTATGCATCAATGGAGAGAGAGAGAAAACATAAAATAATACTTCCTAAATCACCCACAAAGCATGTGAAATCTGCTAATGAGATAGATGATGGGTTGGAGGAGTAAATGAAAATCCATTCAAATCCATCAAAAAATTTACCTTCAATGCTTCTCACTAATACTGGGATTGATTGTTGATATGGAGGATATACATGTGACTTGAATAGTTGGGTAGTTGGGATTATAATCTCCAGTTCACTTCCCCTTAATCACAACTATGAAATCTGATTTCTTTCTTTTTCCTCTTCATTGATGCTTTGGCATCTACAATCTTCAACTTCTAGGAATCAAACCTAGGAAATCCCATTTTTTTGTTGAGATACTCTACCCATGAGCTCTAGCACACTTGGTTGCCAGTCCATTGTAGGATCAGGTGTGAGATAATTTTTTTTCTTCAACTCCTCCCATAAAGTCACACTGTTGGTGCTTGGGGATACTAGCTTTAAACAACTTTTTGTGACTTCATACATTCTTCATACAAATAAAGAATGTTGCGACATTCAATCATATTATTTCCTTAGCCATTAACAACTTCACTCAACTTTTTATAACTTCAAACAACTCCTATCCTCCTTTGGTCTTTTGATCTCTTTATCAACTCCTCTTCTTAATGTTCTAGCAACTTCACATTCCTACACATTTTCAAACTTCCTCCTTTTATGTTTTGCTACTTTAAAAACTCCATTTTTTCTTATTTTTTTCTATCAAAGACTCCTCATCAACATAATCTTTCACTTTCTCTCACTCTAGACACTTACCCAGATTTGAGTTTTTTTGACTCTTCAAGAGACACTATAATTCTTCAAAGCTTGTGTTTTTCCTTAACTTCCTATGAAAAATGCTTAAAAACAAAACCTCTATATTCTTGTCATAATAAAAAAAAATACAAACTACTTTAAACTTGCCTTCTTATATTTGACTCTGGAATCATTAAGAAATAAAAACTAAATAACTTCTTGAGAATGCAATTTCAAACTCTTACACAATCCTTTGTGGCAATCTCTTTTTTCATGGTGGTCTTCTCTTCAACAGACTTAAAACTATGGAAAATTATTTCTAGCAGTTGGGCTTTCCCTTCTCTTCATCTTAGGATTCAAGAAAATTCTTGCAAACAACAATCCAACTTCTCAAAATCAGTGGCTTCAACATAGATAGCAGATCTCTCTTGACCTTTTTGCAACCTTTGATTGGGAAAATGAAAGGAAATATAAAAGAGAAATGGAAAGTACTAATGAATGAGCAATTGTTTGAAGGAAATATATTACCAAATAGATTGAAGTAGCCAAACCAAGCACCACCAAAGCAAGAGAGATACAAGAATTTGTTAAGGGGGAAAAACAAGAAAAAACCGTAATATTATGAATGGAGGCAAAATGCCTAAAGAATAATACAAAGAGAGAGAGAGAGAGTTTCAGCCTTAGCTTGCTTGCTTGAATATTAAATAATGAGAGGAGAGGCACCTCAATAAGTAGAGGTGAGAAGGAGGAGTTAGAATGTAACTCCAAACTCAATGAATGCCACCATTCATCTATGTGTGTGCAAAGTGTCACCTCTTAAGGAGGTGGTTACAAATATTCCTTAATAAAGGAATTAAAAATAAGCCATCTTCACACATGTGTGAGATGACAAAAGAAGACAAAAGACTTGTAGGTATTCCTTTGGAATATTCCTACAAGTTAATAAATAATTACAATTAAAGAATAACCTTTACCAAGTAAAGATTAATCTTCTAACACCCCCCCTTAAGCTTTACTTGGGGAGGTTACATCAAACCCTTCAATGGGTTGCAATCCAAGATTTTTACAATGAAAGAGAAATTTATCTTTACAAAGAGCTTTGGTGACAATATTTGCAACTTGATCTTCACCTTTACAATACAAAAGAGAATTTGCTTGTCTTCAATTTTCTCTCTAATGAAGTGATGTTGAAGAGAAATGTTCTTGGTCCTTGCATGAAAAATTGGATTCTTTGCCAAAGCAATAGCACTTTGATTATCACAATACAAAGGAGTAGGATCCTTTTGAGGTAGACCCAAATCTTCAAGTAATCTTCTTAACCATAATGCTTCTTTAGATGCATTTGTACAACCTTTATATTCAGCTTTTGTAGAAAAAAGAGAAGTAGATTGTTGTTTCTTACTATTCCATGAGATTGCACCTGATCCAACAAAGAAAAAAAAACCACAAGCGGATCTCCCATCATTGGGATCACCTCCTAAATCTGAATTAGTATAACCTTTTAAAGAAAAATCACAAGTTGCATCATAAAAAAGACCAAGATTAAGAGTGCCTTTAACATATCTTAAAATTATTTTTGCAACTTTGAAATGAGTTTGTTGTGGTTTAGACATAAATCTAGAAACCAATCCAACACTATAAGAAATATCATGTGTAGTAAGAGTTAGACAATTTAAACTTCATACTAATTTCCTATATAAAGTAGGATCAACAAAAGGAGTTTCCATATCAACCATTAATTTAGTTCCTTATTCACAAGGAGTAGAAAAACACTTTGCATCATTCATTTTAAATCTATCTAAGAGATCTTGAGCACATTTATGTTGAGAAAGAAAAATACCTTTAGGTGTTTTCCAAATTTGCATACCCAAAAAATAATGTATTACCTACCTAAATCAATCATTTGAAATTGTTGATTGAGTTGAGACTTAACATCACTAATCAAATTGTTAGAACTAGAAGTGATAATTAAATTATCAACATATAAAATAATAATCACAATATCATCTTTACTATGCTTAATATATAAATTTGGATCATTTTTACTTCTAATGAAACCTTGAGATAAAAAGAAGACATTAATTTTAGAATACCATTCTCGAGGAGATTGTTTTAAACCATAAATTGATTTCTTTTATTTGCAAACAATATTTTCATTACCTTCCTTAATGAAACCCAAAGGTTGAGAGGGTATGTGCAGGATCATGATGGGCCAAAAAGTGGCAATATGATGAGTATGTGGCTGACGACTATTTTTTAACCCAAAATTGATGAAACAAAAATGGTTTTTAAAGGAGCTTCTCAGATTTCCATCGATATAAATTATGCTTTACTTTGAATTTAATAAGTAATTATTATTCATTTTCTATTCAAATTATGACTAAAGTCCTGATTGATAAGCTGATTGAAAAACATCTATAGCTTTCAAATGGTATCGCATTTTTTGAATCCAAAACATGCGTTACATTCTATGATTTGCATCCTATAGGATTAAAAAGAAAAAATGAATTTCATGATTTTTTGACCAAGTTAAGGTGGTCAGACATACGAGTTTTTATATTTTTAAAAAAGTTGTAATAAAAAATTCATAATTAATTATTTACTTGGAAAAAATTACAAAAAAATATGCATCACATTGGGGCATGAGTCCTCTACTTATATCTAAAATCTTATAAAAAATATTATCATTTTATTATGGTTAGGGTGGTCAGACAAACACCTACTTCTTATTTTTTCCCTGAAATTTAAGTACCACTACATTGAAATTTCAAATTTTCACCAAATAGATTTTTTATTTTTTTTTAACAAACCTAGTATTTTAGAGACTACATTCAATTTTCTACAGATTATATTCTTACATATTTTTGAAATAATATAGATAATTTACTCAAATTTTTACGTCAAGTTTCCTAACTCTTATTTTTCTAATTTTTTTGCCACTTAAGGGCATGTTTTTTCCATGATGATTCTGCACATACCCAAGACATATAAATTTCTTCATGTAAATCACCATTTAAAAATGCACTTTTCACATCCATTTGATGAATAGGCCAATACATATGAGAAGCTAAAGCAAGAACTAATTTAATAGTTGGCATCCTAGCTACTGGAGCAAATGTTTCATTATAATCTAATCCTTCAACTTGAGAGAAGCCCCTAGCAACTAATCTAGCTTTAAACTTGCTAACTTCATTATTTGCATTAATCTTAGTTTTATACAACCATTTTCATGAAACAAGATTCTTACCTTGAGGTAATGGAACTAAATCCCAAGTATTACTAGAAATTAAAGTATCATATTCTTCTTGCATAGTCGTTTGCAAATGAGGTTGATCTTTAGCTTGTTCATAAGTTTTAGGATCATTTGAATTCATAATGTTAGACATCAAAGCATAATTACAATAATTTTCCTTTCTTCTTTTAGGTGGACTTTTAGTTAAATAATCCTCACTTTCTTGCAACAAATTTTTAAATCATTTTGGATTTCTTTTAGATGTAGGAGTATCATCACTAGAAGAAGAATCATGAGGAGAAATTTCAATATTTTCATCATCACTATCACTATGAATAAGAGATGCATTAGGAGGATTAAGAGGAGTTTCAACTTGAGGAGTATCCTCCACAACAATAAATTTATTTTGAGAAGAATCAATATTAAGCACTTTAGAACAATCATGAACACCATTTTCAACAATGCATACATCTCTAGCAACTTTAACTTTGTTAGTAATAGGATTATAAACTCTATTAGCTTTAGAATGTTCATCATAACCAACAAAAATATGATAAGAAGATTTAACATCTAATTTTTTCCTCTTTTGTTTAGGTTTGTGAACATAAGCAATTGAACCAAAAATCCTTAAATGCTTAAGATTGGGCTTCCTAACAGACCAAGCTTCTTCAGGAGTTATATCCTTTAAAGCTTTATTTGGAGTCCTAGTAATAATGTAAGTAGCACAAAACATAGCTTCTGCCCAAAATTTATAAGACATATTTTTAGCATGTAACATACATCTAGCCATTTCAACAATAGTTCTATGCTTCCTTTCTGCTACACCATTTTGTTGAGGTGTATAGGGAATAGTTAGCTCATGCTTAATACCAAATGTTTTCAAATAACTATTAAAAGCATTGTTCACATATTCTTTTCCATTATCAGTTCTAAAAATTTTAAGTTTAAAACCAAATTGCCTTTCAAATTTTTTATGAAATTCATAAAATATATCAAGAACTTGATCCTTACTATGAAGAAAATAGATCCAAGTTCTTCTAGAAAAATCATCAAAAAAAGTAAGTGCATACCTTGATCTTTGGATGGAGTTATTCTCCATGGGTCTCAAAAGGTCACTATGAACTAGGTGCAACTTATGAGTTGCCCTCCATGATTGACCATGTGGAAAGGGCTCCCTATGCATCTTACCACTCATGCATCATGTGCATACAATTTTAGATGGAACAATACTAGGCAATCCATCTACCATATTAAGCTTTTACATTAAAGAAATATTGTTAGCATTTATATGACCAAGTCTTTCATGCCAAACATTGAAATCAATGGTAGATATTAAAGAGCATCTAGATTGAGCAAACTCATAAAATTTGAACAAATTATCATTGTCTAATTTAGCATTAGCAATGACCTTGTTTTGTTTTGGATCAATAACATAGCACATATCTTTGTAAAATTCTATTTTATAATCTTGACAAAGCTTAGCAACTGAAAGCAAGTTAGTCTTTAATTCAGGAACATATAAAACATCATGCAATTTACCATTAGGAACATTCACATCTCCAATTTCTTCTACTTTACAACTATGATTATTAGCAAGTTGAAGAGGAACATTAGATATATTAGGTTGCATAGACTCAAAAACTTCTCTATGTGAAGTAACATGTTGAGATGCACCTAAGTCAATAACCCATTCAAGAGTTTGAGAAACATTATAATGACAAGTAAAAGCACATCTAGATTGATTTGCATTATTTTGAAACTTATTATTATTAGGTTTATTTTGTTGTTGATTATTTTGCTTCATATTCTTTTTCTCATTTTTCTTTTTAAAACAAGTGTTTTTCCAATGACCATCCTTATTACAATAAGTGCAATGTGGTTTATTAGAAGAGTTAAACTTTCTAGGATCATTGCCATTATTATAATGAGGTTTGGAATTATAATGTTGTTTAGTTCTGAGGTTTAAATTTTTTCTTATGATTAGACAAGAAAGCATGTTCATTAGACTTAAAGAGTACCAAACTGAATTAACTTAGCCTCTTCTTGTCTTAATAAATCATGAAAAATATCATAAGTTAATTGAGTAGCTAAAGAAGGAATAGCTAATTGAGCATGAATATTAGTAATGAATTGTTGAAATTGTATAGGAAGACACTTTTTAAGAATAAGATGAATTAATCTAAGATTATCTAATTTAACTCCTAAACCATCCAATTGACTATTTAAAGCATCAAATTTCAATAAAAAATCATCTATAGATTTAAAATCAGAATACCTCAAATCTTCAAGTTGATCTTGAAATTGAATTTTTCTTGATTCATTTGTACTATCATAAATTGTTTTGAGTTTTTCCCATGCTTCATAGGCAGTTGTACATTTCCCAATGTGAACATAAAGTTTAGGTGACATGGAGATACCTATGAGGCCAAGGGCTTCTTCATTTTTGAGATTCCATTTTTTGATTTCATCTTTGGATGTGGACGAACCTAGTTTAGATTTAGGATCAATAGCTACATCTAAAAGATGTTTAAATAAAAAAATAAAGCATTTATTAGTTTTTCAAGAATGATAGTTAGAAGAATTCAACTTAATTTCAAGAATTAAAGTAGACATGATTGTAATAAAAAAATCATAACTTTAGGAGAAAAAACTATTGTAAATAGATGCTTAAAAAAAATACCCCTTTTGATTGAATTAATTCTTTAGAGAAAAAAAACCATTTTAATAAATGAAAATTAAATATCCTAATTTCACAAAAATAATCAATCTATATATATATATAAATAATTAAATAATTATAGCATATATTAAAAAAACTATTTGATTGATTTAAATAAAAATATAAATTAAGAATATTAAAGTTGAAATTAAATTAATTAAAAAATAATAATATGATTGAATTGAAATATTAAATATTAATTTAGAAGTTTTTAACTAAAAAATATTAAATTTAAAAAAACCTTCATTTACTTTTTAAAAAGCTTTATATAATAAAATCGAGACAATGTGCTTAAAAAAAAAGGTAGGTGGGAATATTGTTTGGAAGTTAGGGTTTGAGATTAACATAGCAAGAAAAGACTATGGGAGGGCAACTCAAAATATATTAGGTATAGAGATTTTTTTAAAAGCAAAGATTGTGTTTGGAGGCAGGCAAAAGAAAATAGAGGGTTTAGGAGATCAGAAAATGAGCGTGCAGCGAGGAAGGAGAATAGGGTAGGAAAGGCGGTGGTGGCAAAGAAACACATGGTACAGGATATGGATTGCAGTCGACTGTGTCCAGGAGGAGCAACTCAAGCAAAGAGAGGGCACACGACAAGGAGGTGGGTGAGAGTTCAACGATGGTTCAGCCTCGAAAAGCCTTCAAAAAGGGGTTGAAGCCCTATTTTAAATTTTTATTTGATTATTGATTACTATTTAAAAACTTAGGATTTATATATCGAATTTTTTAACTTTGATAAAGAAAAATAAATGAAAATTTTTGATTTATTTTTAAATTTCTAAACTAGAATAAGGGTTAAATCCCTTGAGTTTTTTTTGAAGAAACTAAAGAAATAGATTAGCTTTTTTCTAAAAAAAAATTGAACTAGGGTTGGATCCCTAAAAATTGAATTTTTTTACAAAATGTAAAATATAGTGATTTTTTTACTTAAAGAAATAAGTTACAAACTAAAACAGGGTTAAAGCTCTTAAAAAAAAATTGAATTTTTACAAAAGGGAAAATATAGTGAAATATAGTGAATTTTTATAGGAGAACTAATGATCTGTTCTAAAAAATTAAAAAATAACCCTTTATTAGAGGGTTTTTAAATTTTTATGCCAAAAAAAATAAATCATGCATGCAAAATATATTGCACATATTTGAAATTTGAAAAACTTAGAAATATTTAGATAAGAAATCCTATACAAGGGTTAGAAAAATATATCAAAGAAAAAATAAGATTAGACTTTTGGCTCTTCTCTTTTTCTCTTTCAGTGCCTCCAATGGTGTGCTGAAAAATCTAGTAAACCTTGAAAAATGTAGCTCACAAAATATTAGTAATACCAAGCTCTGATACCATGAAAGGAAATAGAAAAGAGCAATGGAAAGTATTAATTAATGAGCAATTTTTTGAAGGAAAGAGATTACCAAATTGATTGAAGTAGCCAAACCAAGCACCACCAAAGCAAGAGAGATACAAGAATTTGTTAAGGGGAAAAATTAAGAAAAAACCCCAATAATATGAATAGAGGAAAAATGCCTAAAGAATAATACAAAGAGAGAGAGAGAGCTTCAGCCTTAGCTTGCTTGTTTGAATCTTAAACAATGAGAGGAGAGGCACCTCAATAAGTAGAGGTGAGAAGGAGGAGTTAGAATGTAACTCCCAACTCAATGAATGTCACCATTCATCTATGTGTGTGCAAAGTGTCACCTCTTAAGGAGGTGGTTACAAATATTCCTTAATAAAGGAATTAAAAATAAGCCATCCTCACACATGTGTGAGATGACAAAAACAGACAAAAGACTTGAAGGGATTCCTTTGGAATATTCCAATAATTACAATTAAAGAATAACCTTTACCAAGTAAAGATTAATCTTCTAACATAAAACTTTTCAACTTTTTCCTCCAACAACTACGATTGTTCTTTGATGATTTCTTCTACTTTTCCTTTGGGGATTGGGACCTTAATCCCTCTTAGCAATGGATAGCACTTTCCTTTGGTGACTTCAACTTTCCCATCCCTTAACTGTGAATTGTTCAATGTCACTAGTAGCATCTCACCAAGCTCTGCAAGTCCTTTTCTTTGAGTGGTTTATTCTAATCCCATGATCTTCATTTTCAAATGGTAGCCAAAAACTATGGCGATGTCTTTTTTGACAGATTCAAACTCTCTTTGTTTGCACAACAATCTCTCAATTGGGACCTCCTTATCTTTATGTGTTGATCTTCAGATCTATGACACTTTCATTCACTTGGTTGGCATCTAATTCCTCAAATATATTTTAATAACTTCTTCTCTTTCTCTTGTCTTGATCAATTCTCCTCCTTTGATGGTGCAGTATTTAAATAATTCTTTAGTTTTTTTGTTGTCCAACTTTCAGATTTTTCCTTGGATTTAAACAATTTTGGAAACTCCTCTAATCTACAGCTTTTTGACAACCTTCTACTCATGATATCTCCAGGATCTTCTTCCAACCTTTTAGCTTCTTCAAAGCACCTCTAAATAAATTGTGATCTCCTATTTCAAATTAGCTTCTTCACAAATAGTAGCAACAACCTCAAAATTTTGTGACTTTCTTCACACTAATTCACCATCAGCTCTGATACCAAATGTAGGATATAGGGAGGAGTGGATATAAAAATAGAAATGGCATTAAACATCATGAGATAGACATTAAAATTTATATTGATCAAAATAAACTCTTACAAGACTATCTCTGAGCTTCGGCTTGTTCACAATGACAACCTTCTACAGATTCAACAATTTAACAAACTTGTACAACTCACAATTTACAACTAGTTTCATATCTCTCACATACAGGTGGTTTTAGATGACCACAAACTAATAGACAACTCTACAGAGTTGGACTCCAAAAGAGTGAGTAACAAAATATAGCTCATTAAACATTATATAGAAAACTATGCATCGATGGAGAGAGAGAGAGAAAACATAAAACAATATGGCTATGCATTTTAAAATGGGTACCCGTTTCTTAATTTTTATTTATTTTTAAATAATCAAGAAAATAAAGAACACATATGCTTTTTGTACCGCGTACACATTTTTTTAAAATGGGTATGCATTTTTAAAATTCAAAATCCCCAACCCACATGTTTCCTCGGTTTTAGGCTTGGGAAAGGCTTGGCAATCTGAGCCTTAGCCTTTGACCTACAACTAAAAAACTAAGGCAGATTGAAGAAGAATGTCCAACTTTGGCAATATGGCTGATGGACTTTTTTTTTGAATCAATCTATAAAATTAAAACCCATTAGATAACACGATGTCTACTTTCCAAATATATAATTTTTATTAATATTGGATTATGTTTGCTATTTTTTAATTAATTTCTAAACAAACTAGTCCTTAAACTTGAAATATCAGGCTTTTTTTTGTCTTTTAATAACTTTTTTTTTGTTAAGTTTCTTGTAAAAAAAAATTATATGGCATCAAACTTTAGACAATTCTCTATACAATGAAAAAAAAAATATTAAAAAAATGTTTAGTTTAGGTCCAATTATGTTGTTCGTACACGTTGATTTTTATAAACAACAATTAAGGCCAATAAAAATTTTAAAAAATAAAAAATATTCAACCAAAAATTACAAAAAAAATTCCAGATCAAACTTCATGTTGTTAGCTCTCTTTTCCAAAAAGTAATTAGAAAAATACTTTTATTTGGGTCAAAAAGTGTTGTCTGTACACATGCTTGGTATTGTAAAAAAATAGGGACTTTTAAAAAGTGGTTTTTATAGATCCCTATTAAAATTTAATTTCTAGAATCTGGGTATTTGAATAATTTACATATTTGAAAACTAGATTCAAAATTAAAACTTTAATATTACTAACTTTTTTAAAGATTCATTGTGTAAGTGCCTCAAATTTTCAGTCCAAGTGTGACAAATTTTGAAAAACAGCAAAAACACTTCCACTTTTTGAGCTTTTTATGTACCCAACTTCTTGCATTAGCCCATACTTCCTAAATCACCTACAAATCATGCAAAATGTGTTGATGAGATACATGACAGTTTGGAGGAGTAAATGAAAATTCATTCAAATCCATAAAATAATCTTCCTTCAATGCTTCTCATTAATGTTGAGATTGACTGTTGATACGAAGAATATAAATGCGACCTGAAAAGCTGGGTAGTTGGGATTATAATCTCCAACAAAGGTTAGCCAAATGAGAAAAAAAAAGGGGAATTGTAGACATGTAAATTATACTGATTGATCTCACACACTTGATGCTGATTTACTAACATCAGTTCTGCTTAAATCACTTCTTTACTGATCATTTAATTGAATAACCCTTATTTAATTAAATTCATCATAATTCATATTTTAATTAAATAAATCCTTTTATTTGATCAAATCATAATCTTCCTTTAATTAAATAAATTAATCTTTATTTGATTAAATCTAACACCATCCCTTTTAATTAAATAAATCAAAATTTGTTTAATTAAGTTTAATATTCATAGTCCTCCCATTTTGATTTAAATAAATCCAAAAGTCTACGTCAAAATGTCAAATCAAACTAATCTCCATCTAAGTTAATTAAATCCTTTGAATTAACACTAACTCTAATTCATAAAATACTCTAGATCTTGCAACTTGTGTAAGTAAATCAATTTAATTGATTTATTAATTCTTCTATTTTCATTCAAAATGGCATCAGGTTGGAATATTCCTTCACTTTGAAATCTCCCTCCTAAAAGGACTTGTCCTCCAACATGGCATTAAAATCCTCTTACAAGTTCTTTTTCTTGAGCCAAGTGGCATTAACTCCTCTTCCACATCTCCCTCCATAAGCCATCTTTTAAATTTCAAATCTCCACCTAATAGCATTTATTTGCACATTCATCAAAATGTGCTCCACCTCTCTCCACTAGCATGGTGACAAGTGGCACATGGTTATTGGTTCATCTTTAATCCCACATTCTTCATATCCTTCATTCTTCCATCCATCTTTCCTATAAATGGAGAGCTCTTTTACTAATTTTGGATCCACAATCTTAGGCATTTTCATCCATAACTTTATGCAAAGTCATTATCTATAGGTTTTGAGAAAATTCATCCAAGTTCATCAAGGTTTTCATAGTTTTTCATCACCATAGCTAGGTTATTGCAAATTTCATCAAGGAGTGCCATTGATCATCTTCAAAGATTGTAAGAAATTGGGAAATGGCTATTTTCCACATCAAAATAGCACCAATTTCCCCATGGGATTGAGGGTTTGAGTAGTTGAATAGGATCTAGATTGCTTTTACTTGATTTCTTTACCTTGTTTCTTGTTCATTATGTTTCAAATGAATCTCATGGGGAATGCTAGTTTAGATTTGTATAATTTTCTAACATTGTGTTCTTTTTTCGTGTTTGTGCAGGTCTAGATCTACCATTCACATTTTGGCACTAGAAGGAGGGTAAATATTGAAGAATTAACACATTTTTTGACCAAAATTCCACTATTTTTCATTTTTTTATGTGTCTACAGGAAAGGGCGACACTGCAAAGGTCAAATAGTGCCGCTATTAGTCCAGTGTCGCTATATAGTGACATTGTATGTGCTCCAAATCATGACGCTTCTATCATTTTCATAAGGAATGGTCTTCGAAACTCCAAAGTGTGTCGTTGGGTGAAACAACAACACAATCACGGTCTCTGTTTCTCCACAATGCACGGCTGGTTTCACAAGAGCACCACTGGATCTCTTCAAACTATGATTCCTTTGCAAATTCTGCCATTGGGGTGGGGAAAAAGTCAACTTTTTAGTTTTAATTCAACATGTGCTTTTTTTTTATTTTGATCACCTTTGACTTCTAACTAGTTTTTTGGCTCTATTTTCTATAGTTTAACCAATTTTTGTAGGTTGAAGTGATCAAGAAGGAAAGGAGGAAGAAAAGGCAAGACTTGTTATGGCATTATCATATGATTGTATTGAGTGTTTTTAAACACTTTGGGAGCAATTATAATCCCATTTTAAGGCTTTTGTTCTTTTCAAGCTTTTAGGAATCAAAATAAATTTCATTTGGGTTTTAAAAAGAACAATGAAAGGGATTAAGAAGAACTTTAGGAAATTACTAGAGTTGGTTTTGGGATCTAAAAGTTGAACAAGAAAACTTCACACTTCATCTTGGTGCTTAAAAATAATCCATTATAGCTTTTGAAGTTAAAATGAACATGTACTTTTTGTGCTTTGTAATATTTTTTACAAAGTAATATCATTTGAAAGGCATATGCACTTCTCTCATGCTTCACAATGATCTTGAGAATCAAAATTATTTTGGTGATATTAAGTTGTATAAAAGATTGCCTCCACACTTCAATTTGGATTCTTAAAATTGAAAAAAATCTTGCTAGTGTGAGTTGAGTATATCACGTATGTTCTCTCTTTTTTCACGTAAACAAAGATTGATCGAACTACAGATGTGCTTGCTCGATATTGTTTACCTTTAGAGGGGCCTGCTTAAGAGGTACATCCAAAATGAAAACTCGAAGGTGACTCCAACCGATTTTTCACTCGGGTTGGTATACAAATGGATAAGACTAAACTGTCAAGTCCTCATGGTATGTAGGCCTTAGCCATACAGTGTCTTTCAGAATGGGGTAATAACTTAAAAAGTATTTAAGCACCCCTAGTAGGACTGATTAAAGCCTATAGTGGCTTGTTGGACACTCACAAGGTGCCATGTCCCTGATCACCTTGATTAAGAACCAATTTGTGTAAAATCCAAAATCCTTTTATTTGTTGGTGCAAGAGGTCGGACCTCTAAAGCTGCCCCACATTTTTGTGGTTCTTTGTAGAGATGAGAAGTTCATCATGGGAGATTCATGAGAACTAAAGCTTGGCTGACCCAAGAAGTGTGTGTTGTGGAGGGGAGCTAGTGTGGTCAAGCTTCTAGTCATTTGCTCTGAATAAGCATAGCTAGATTTATCCAAGTGGGGATTCAACAAATATTGTCTCTTTCTATCCTAGGGTTGTGCATCATTTTGGAATCAAAACACTTTGCTTGGATCTAAAACATTGGAAAACAAACATTCAACCATGATCATCAAATTTCAAACCCTTTAGAGGAAGCAAATACCTTTGAAAAAATCCAAGTGCTATTGCTTTCCCTAGGGATTCTATCCTTAGAGGCTTCTAAGTATTTGGATTTATATCTTAATTTTCTCTCACTAAAGTCAACACTAGGGAACTATTGTCTTGATTTCCTTGATTTCCACATAATGGACCTTGTGGGATGAGAAGAAATTGGGATATTAGACATTTAGTTTGAAAAGCTAAGGCAAGAAAGTGTTTGTGGTAAGAAGAACTCACTAAGAAAAAATAAGAAACAATTGAACCACATACATGTGTTGTTCCAAATGATTTTCCAAAAGATCAAAATCCAAAAACCAAAGTCTAAGAGTCTTAGTCCAAGATCTCTCAAGAAACATTTGTCTATGCTTTACGAATTTAGAGAGAGATTGGTCTTCAACTTTTACAAACTAGCATAAAAGAATAATCCAAATTTGTATGCATTTTACTATTGTCAAAATCCAAGACTTCTTCAAAGGTTTGAGTATCTCACATAGGAAGTATTAGCATGTTCTTCAACACCTAGTTCTAGTAAACAAAAGTCTCTCTAAGTCTCTTAGGATCAAATCAAACACCTTCATCCATCCTAAAACATTAAAAATCAAAATCCATCTCACAAACAACTCTTGGAAATCTTGAAAAAATCCTTCATACTAGATTTTGGGAAAATCCTCTTGAATCAAATCAAAATCATCTTGTTTGACTAGGTGTGTGTAGATAAATCCTTCTTTACACACTAAGTTAAATTATCATTGTGTGGAAAAGTTTACTCTAGGACAACATCCAACCTCTTAGAGTTTATGAGTTCATTATCCAAACCAAACCCAATCAAAATCAAATCAAACCAAATCAAAATCAAAATCCAACATCAATCCAAAAGTCCTGAAGTCTAGTATCTCCTTCAAGGTTTCTTAAGACTTCAATCATTCACAATCAATTGTCTTTCATTATCTCATCACTATCCTTTGATCCTTAATATCTTATACTTTCTTTTTTTATAACTAAAGTTTAGATCAATCCAAGGAGTTAGAGTTTCACCTCCCACATTCCCAAAAATTGATCCTTATTTTATGGTCCAAACTAGATCTCAAGATAATAAGAACATGGAAACAAACAAAGAAATATCTACTTCAAGTGACTTGATTCAAACTGTACCTGAAATCAATCCCATTGGATCTAGCCATCCTCCACCCAATCTTCTTCTAATACCAAAAGATCCTCAAGAGGAAGGTGGCCAAGTGGAGGACATCACCAAAAAATTTATAAGGATGACTCAAGATGAAATTATTGAAATGGTCCAAAATCCCAAAAGCCAAAAAAATGTCAATGACATGATGAGGCTTAATCCTTCACAATGCATGCTAGAATTGGGAAAAAAATGGGCTAAACTCCCTTTTGAATATGATGTAAGGACTATCGTGGAGAAACCTCCTGGGATTATGCCACCAGTATCATTCACACCTTCATTCCAAAGCATCATTCAACCCATCCCCGAAACCACATCATCCATTGCTCCAACTCAACCTATTGTCAACAAGGGAATCTCATTGCTTCATGCTCTTCAAACACATACCCTTGTTAACAACCAAGACTTGGATGCAAACACCATCTTGGGTCAATCTATCCCATTGGATCCAAGACACCCAAACATTCCACTTGTCTTTCATGACACCAACAATCCATTCCTTTTTATGCAACACCGACATATCCCCTTAACCCACAAGTCTCTCTCCCTATGACCTCACAAGGAGAAGGTGGGCTATTTAGACCAAGGAGCATTTTTGACCCCTCATCATCATCATTTTCTCAAGGGAACACACCATCCATATTCCCACCACTTCCACCTCTACCACTAACATCCACACTACTCCTCAGTTTAGGGAAACCCCCTTTACCCATCCTTAATGAATAGAATCAAAACATCATACCAAATCCCCTGATCATGCCATCGATATCGCAACAACAAGTGGCAACAATCCACACCATGAAAGAAATTAATGCACCATCTTTAAACATGGTCTCTCAAGGACCTAACATATAAATCAAACCATCTACCACACAAACTACTATCATCAATCTAATGACACCTCTCATCACAACAACAAACATCATTCTAAATCTACCACGACCACCACCAAGACCAAACATGACAAACCCATATAGCATCACACTACAAGTAGCTCAACAAGCCTATAAAAAGGCACTTCAACAGTTTCAAGTGCAACAAGCACAACAAACCACACAAGCTGCACAACAGGCTACTCAACAAGCACAGGCACAACAAGCCGCACAACAAGTGCAAAAATATTCCCAAGCTTAAGCTTTGTTGCAAAAATAGTAAGCTACATAAGCAACTCAAGCCACCCAAGATGCATAGGCTAGCTAAGTTGCATAAGCTGCCTAGGCTACACAAGCTGCCCAACAAGCTCAAGCTCAGGTACAAACCCAATATCAAGCTCAACAAGCACAATCACAAGCACAATACTAAGTAGCTCAGTAGCAAGCATATCAACAAGCCTTGCAACAATACCAAGCACAACAAGAAGTGGCCCGATTACTAGCCAAACAACAAGCATTGTTGGAACAACAGTAGCAAGACAAACAACAAGAATTGTTGGCACAACAACAACAAGAACAACAACAAGCATTGTTGGCACAATAGCAATTGCATACATATCAACAAGCCTTGATCACATAATAGAGCTTGTAACAAACTCCCACCAACATACCCAACACTCCACCCATCACTTGAACAATTCAACCACCTCAAAACATGTTCACTCCACCTCTCGATCTGCAAAATGACGTGACGACACAAATAAATTTTCTTTGGCAATAGGTGCTAGACCTCCAATCAGGGAAAATAACAAAGAAACCAAGAAATTTGTGCCCCTATCCATTCGAAAGGAGTCTTGTGATGGTACCATTCCCAAAAGGGTTTGAAATCCCTAAATTCAACAAATATGGATGGGAAACCCTAAAGATCACATCAAGGAATTCCAAGTACATTGCATGGAGGTTGCATATGATGATACATATCTAATGCGACTATTCCCTCAAAGTTTGGTTGGTCCCACCATGGAATGGTTCTCTTGCCTCCCTCCTAGAATCAAAAATTTCCATGAGATTGTAGACGCATTCATACAAAACTACACATTAAATATAGGTATGGATGTCAGTTTAGAGGAACTATCCACTCTTAAACAAGCTAAGGGGGAATCATTTGCTTCCTTCTTACAACAATGATAGTCTAAGGCCAACCAGAGCAAATGGACCATGCTAGAAGAACAAAAAATCTACTCCATCATTTCCAATCTCAAGAAAACCTTGTCATTCCACCTAAAGATGTAATGTATCACAACATATGACCATTTGATCCCCAAGGAACTCAACATCGAAAGATCCCTTATTGCACAAGTGGGGACACACACATATCAAGAATATCAAGACAATCGCCCATCCACCAGCTACAACAAAAAATATCGCACATGGGCAAAGAACAAAAATGTCACCAATGATGGTGTGGTTGATTCCAAGGTCATAATCAGTGCTCCAAAACAAAACACCCAAACATAACAACAACCACAAGGCAACAATCAAAACAAAACACAAGCCAACATGGTATCATAACAACCACTCAATAATCAAGTTAACAACCTAAATAATCAAGGGGGATCACCCTCGGAGAACAAACAAAATCCCCCCAAGAGAAAATACACTACCCTTGGGGAATCAATTGAATCCATCATGAAGAAGCTGGTAAATGAGAATCTCATTAAAATCCCCATCTATGAGAATTATCAAGAATCCCAAGTGAAACCACCATGGTACAATGAAAATCACCTTTGCAATTTTCATAAGATCAAGGGGCACACAATGGCCAGTTGCATGAGGATGAAAAATCTGATCCAAGACCTCATTGATGAGAAAGTAATAAACATTGAACAACCAACAAGAAATCAACACCTCAAGATATACATGAATCTGATGTCAGATCATAATAAAGGGAATAACCATGGAAAGACAAAGTATAGCAACGTAAATGATTTTTAGGATCACATTATCACATCCCTAGATGAAATGGTCATTATTATTAACGTCAAGGGAGATTAATCTGACTATGGAGTCACCACATGTGGTGGAAAAGTCACCATTGTGGGATCATCCT
Source organism: Sequoia sempervirens (assembly GCA_007258455.2). Taxonomy (NCBI): domain Eukaryota; kingdom Viridiplantae; phylum Streptophyta; class Pinopsida; order Cupressales; family Cupressaceae; genus Sequoia; species Sequoia sempervirens. The sequence continues at coordinate 567,516,236 of VDFB02193867.1, read as the reverse complement.
AGCCACCTAGGGAATCCACCTCAAATCCAAAATTTGTTCCCAATGGCTACAATTTCTTGGACCAACTAAAAACAACCCCCACTCAAATATCCATCATGGAGTTACTAAAGATCTCTCTCTCACATAGAAAAATCCTAGAGGAAGCCTTGGCTTCATCCACCATCTTTGTGGATTTTGATGTTGACCAATTCCAAGCTATGGTCAGACACATCACCACCCCACATCTCCTAATGTTTTCTAATCAAGACTTCCCCACCCAACCTTCTCATAATCGTGCACTCCATCTTGAAGTCTTGGTTCATAAAAATAAAATCAAAAGGGTCTTGGTAGATGGGGGTGCAAGTCTAAATATCTGTTCACTCAAGCTAAAAAAAAATATGGGATTCTTAGAGGATTCCATTGAAAAAGGTAAGGGTATCACAATTAGAGCATATGGTGATCAGGAAAGAGTGTCTCAAGGCACTATTCAACTCCCTATTCAAGTAGGGCCAACCATCATGGAAACCACATGCCAGGTCCTTGACCTTGATCTACCTTATAATATTCTCCTAGGTCGTCCATGGATCCATGGGATGCAAGTTGTTGCATCCACCTTCCATCAGTGCATCAAATTCCCATATCAAAATTAAGAGGTCACAGTCCACGGTGATCCTGAGCCCTTTTATTATTGCAAGAATCTAGAAGAAAAGTACTACAAAATCCCTCAAGTCCCAAAGAATGATGAAGGCCCAACAAATCCATATGTAGATCCAACTACCTTGGCCTCCACTTCTGAGAAAAAGACACCTGCCATTCTTGATATCTCTAAAATCAAAGTCATTATCAAAGACAATGGGTGTGGAGATTACAAGATGAAGAAAAGTTCTTTCATAATAGGAGAGTTACCTCAATCTCCTAGGTCTCAAGGGCAACCCTAACTAGCTGAAACATCATCCCAAACCTTCAAAGTAGACCCCTCTAGATTCAGATGCTGGGGAGATCTAAGTCAGGAAGTGGTGGATAAAAAGGACATATCCAGTCTCCTATACCAAGATGAAAAGCCCATTCTTGATCTTCCCATGGATGACAGTAGAAAAGGACTACAAATGGTGCTTATCATGGATTACAACAAGAACAAGAAACTTGGGAAGAATGGTAATGGATTGTTAGAACCCCTTGTTGTTGAGAAGAGTATAAGAAATATTGGCCTTGGTTGTACCCATCCAAAGGTAACCATACTTGGTAGAGAAACCTCAGTTAGAAAGGTCAAAACTCCCCCCCAGTTATCAACATATACCCTTCAGTTACCATTATCCACAGGTTGAGTCATAGATAAATTTACCTTTGACATAACCGATGTATGCAATGAGGAGGATCCCCTAACTGACTTACCAGTGCTATTCAAGGATTCCTCCCTTCTCATGATTAGTAACCTATCTTTTGAGTCAACCAATCAAACCCATGAGATAAACTTAGTCTATCCCCAACTCATTGATTACAACCAATGAGGACCACCAATTTTGGATAGATTCAAAAATAATGAGGCACTCTCAGAATTCATGGGATTATGGGATACTATACCATACAAAGATCACAAAGTTGGGTTTGACATCATACTAGACACACATTCCTATTATGGGGAAATGATTGAATCCCCCAGTCACAAAAGTGAAAATATGAGAATAATCTCTAGGTCTTCAAATGAAAACCATACTGTGGCACTCTCTAACCCAAAAATAGTAAAAATAAAGGATGCATCCAATGGTGAAAACCTCTCTGAGGTGTCAGAGGATGAGGGATTCAATCTTCCTCTTAGTTCTATTCATCTGGAGAAGTCAGTAGTTTTAGCAGAAAAGTGCAATCCAATCAACCTAGCAACATAAGAAATGCCGCACATAACCTTCTATGCAAAATCACTCTTGATAAAAGAACAAGAACTCCTAGCTGCATTTCTAAAATAAAAAAAGATAAAATTTTCATAGACCTATGCCGATATGCCTAGGCTTGATCTAGAATTTGTGGTTCACCATCTAGCTATCTATCCTGAAGTAAAGCCAATGAGGCAAAAGCTAAGAAAAATGCATCCCCGTATAGCATCGTTGATCAAAATGGAATTACAAAATCTCCTAGATGTTGGTTTCATATGGCTGATTGATTATCCAGAGTGGGTTTCAAACCTTGTACCTATTTCAAAGCCCATTGGGGGCATTTGCATCTACGCAGATTTCAGAGATTTGAACAAAACATGTTCCAAGGATGATTTCCCTCTCCCAAACATTGACATGATTATGGATATGAAAATGAGACATGAAATGTTATGGTTAATGGATGGATTCTCAGGGTACAATCAGATCATGATAGCTAAGGATGACCAACACAAAATGATTTTCACTTGTCCGTTGGGGACATATTACTGGAATATGATGCCATTAGGCTGAAAAGCATAGGAGCTACCTATCAAAGCACCATGACACTAATATTTCATGACATGATTCAAAAAAATGTGGAAAACTATGTGGATGATATATTGGCTAAATCAAAGAAACGTCGTGATTAAATATCAACATTAAGCTCCATCTTTGATAGGCTAGAGGAATACAAGGCCAGACTCAATCCAAAAATGTGTGTCTTCAGAGTATAGTCGGGAAAGATCCTCGAGTGCATTATGTCTATGAGAGGAATCAAGATAGATCTCACCAAATTCTAAGCAATCCTTGAGATGGAGGCAACAAAAAAATTGAAACAACTAAGGGGTTTGCAAGGAAGACTCCAGTCCATCCATCGATTCATAGTATAACTAGCAGACAAGGCTATCCCATATTCTCATCTACTCCACAAGGGGGTAGCATACAAATGGGACAAGAAATGTGATCAAGCATTCAACAAAATCAAGAAGTACTTACACCACCAGTTCTCATGCCACCAATTCGAGGAAGGCCCTTGATACTATATATATCAACAACGATAGCAGCTCTTGGCACTCTCTTGGCACAACATGATGAAAATGGGAAAGAGAGCTATTTACTACATGAACAGAACCATGGAAGGACATGAGCTGAATTACACATCCATTGAGAAGGCTTTCTTAGTAGTTGTGTTCACCACACAAAAATTCAGACATTATATGCTAGCACATCAAATAAAACTCATTGCAAAGATAGACCCTCTCAAGTATCTATTTTCTAAAGCAATGCTTACAGGAAGAACAACTAAATGGGTTATGATCCTGATAGAGCATGACATCGAGTATGTAGAATAAAAGGCCTTTAAAGGACAAGAAATTATAGATCAATTGGTAGAAGCATTGATATATTTAGAGAATCTTCTTGTATTAGAGTTCCCTGATGAGTCCATCTTTAACCTAAGTGTGGCAGATCATTGGAAAATGTACTTTGATGGATCCTATACACAACACAGGTCAGGAGCAGGGATCTTCTTCATCACTCCACAAGGGGATCGAATACCAAAATCATATAAGCTGTCATTCCCTTACACCAATAACATTGTAGAATATGAGGCTTTTGTCATAGGGATGAGAATTGGAGTACAGTGGCAGATCATGGCACTCAAGGTCTATGGAGACTCACAACTCATAATCAATCAGGAAAATAATGAGTACCAAACAAAGGATGAAAATTTGACCCCATACAAGAAACTGGTGGAAAGTTTTAAAGATTCCTTCATTGATATCACATTTGAGCAGCTGCCCAGGGAAAATAACAGAGCAACAGATGCTATGGAAACAATTGGATCACTATTGGATATCCCACACAATGTCCCAAAGTAGGAATTCCTTGTAGAGCATCTTCTCATACCAACTTTTGAGGTACCATAATCTAAATTTGTGTGTGAAATCCTTGGTCTTGGTGATCCCTGGTATCATGGTATATATACCTACCTAAGAATAGGAGTCCTCCCCGTTGATATCACTCTAAACCTTAAAAGAACATTTGTTAAGAAGTCATCTCACTTTGTTATCTTAGGAGACACCCTATACCATAGGAGCATTGAAGGAACCCTTTTATGATTCCTTAATGTTGAGGAAGCTTTGACTGCTTTAACTGAGGTACACAATGGAATTTGTGGGTCACATTCGAGTGGTATGACCTTGGCTAAGAAACTGCTAAGGACTGGGTAATTTTGGCCTACAATGGAAAGGGAGGCTCACGACTATGTCTGAAGGTGTTTGCAATGTCAATAGTATGGGGATCTCATCTATGCACCAGCTCAGGAGCTCCACCCGATCATAACACCTTGGCCCTTTTCACAATGGGGGCTCAATCTCATTAGAAAAATCACCCCCACCTCATCTAGTGGACATAAGTTCATCATCACCACCACAAAGTATTTCATCAAGTGGGTAGAATCCATTCCCATGACCTATATTACAAGAAAGAAGATATCCAAGTTCATCATGAACTACCTAATTTTCCACTATGGTGTCCCTCAAGCCATTATCTCAGATAACGAGACACCTTTCAAAAACCAGGATGTTCGAGACCTATGCGAAAAGTTCAATATCCAACATCACTTTTCCACTCCATACTACCCCCAAGGAAAGGGCCAAGCTGGGGCTATGAATAAAACCATCTTAAAAATCCTCAAGAAAATAGTCAATGATGTTGGTCATGACTAGCACCTATAGCTAAATCTTGCCTTATGGGCCTACCGAACAAGTATCTACATGCCAATAGGTGCAACCCCTTTCTCCCTAGTCTATGGATCATAATCCATCCTCCCCATTGAGATCGAGCTCCCATTCCTGATAATCTCATCACAGACAAAGAATATTAGGTATCAAGATTGAACAAGATGGAATTACTGGATGAGTGGCGCATGGATGCCCTAAACCATTTGTAATTCTACCAGAACCATCTCAAGAAAAGCTACAACAAGAAGATCAGGAGTCAGACCTTTCAAGTCAGAGATATTGTGCTAAAGGAGAATCAGAAGAATGTTCCAAATCCAGATAGCAAGGGAAAGTTTGAACCCAATTGGTTGGGATGCTTCATCATCACATCGAGCTGTAATTCAGGGGAATTTTAGTTATCAACACTTGAAGGTGAACCTCTATAGGAGCCCATGAATATCTCCCATCTCAAAAAAATTTATGCCTAAACTTGCAAGGTATAAATCCAAAAATATAAAAACTTCAAAAAATACAAAAAAAAAAAATCAAAAAATGATTGAAAATAGTAAAGAGAAAAAAATCATCCTTTAGTGAAAACCACTTTGGTTGTGCTTTGGGTAAGTACCTTGGTGAAAACCTAGTAAATAGGCACCTTGTGTAAGTAATCACTCTCCATCCACCATGATCTCTACAACTTGTTCTACATCATCCATCCATCACACTTCCATCATCTATCTATCTTCGTCCACTACCCATCCCCATCTGCATCATAGCTTGATAATGTGTTCATATCATGATCCCTCCAAGTACTACTCGACCCGTTCTTGAGGTTAGTTTTTCCTACCTATATCAAAGTAGTCTATTGCATCACACTAGGGGCATGTTCTTATACCTACATCGGATGGGATTCATGTATATTCTTGTAGTCTTCCTTAAAATCAGAAAATCCAAAAACATCATAAAATTAAAAAAATCCAAAAACATTCAAAACATATCAAAATCCCAAAACAAGTCAAAAGGTCAATAAGAAAAAAAAAAAGAGTCGTCTTGTTGAACTACATCATCTTTGAGCTCTAAACATAGGCAAGGTTGATCTTTGATCATCCCCCGAGACACTTAGGTCAGTCCTTTAGGAGTCCATCATAAAAAACTAACAATCCACATGTTTGTATCTCATCAATAATCAAGTTTGTGTTAGTCAAACTACGTGGTATCTACATGTATAATGTAGGAAAGGCTAATATTTGATCATCCCTCAAGACCCCTAGGATAGTTTTTCATTTTAGGTTCTTGGTCAAAATCTTAGAAAACACAAAAACATCCTCAAAATATTTCAAAACATCAAAAAACATCCAAATATTTGAAAAATCCATCTGTCTCATCTCACTTTCACCCACAATAAACATTCACTCATAATAAACAATCATCATCCTCAACCTTTGGTGAGACAATAGGAAACAAGTCTAGCAAATCAAAAGTGAAAACTCAAAACATCAGGGCCTGAAGTCTAGGTCAATAAGTAAACAAGTTGGTCAACTCTTGGTATTAATAGCTCATCATCCAATCAATCCCAAAATCATCTGATAACATCATATCCAAGATGTTTGGAATATCTGAACTATATTTTAAAAAAGGTTACATATGTCAGGTGTGAACATGAGTACTCTTATCTGATTGTCAAATCAAAGTCCATCACACTAGGTACAACGCCATCCTAGTTCTATATACCTTGATGCATCGTGCCTATGTGTGTTATCAAACATAAGGTAAGTATCCCTTTTAAAATCCCAATTCCTGATAAGCATTGCATCATCGTCATCTCTAATAAAGTCTCGTAGATCATGGAATTGTTGGATCCTCTTGTCTTCATCTTATTTCTTCTTTCTTCTCTCTATGCTAACATGGTACCATGATAGTTAAATCAAAAACATCACCAATGCATCCATCTTGCATCCACAAACCATCAACATGTTGCATAATATTCATATCATATCATATCATATCATGTAGAAAACAATGATCATCTTACATGCATTGCATTTCATCATTGAATAATATAGATTGGTTATTCTAAGCATTTCATAAACCATACATTTGCATCCATTGCATAATCATATAAACATCATCATTTTATCCATATATGCATCATCATATCATCCATTGCATAATCATATAAGCATCATCATATTATCATCATTAAAGCATCACATTCTTGCATCATGCATACATATACATTGCATCACCATGTCATACATGAAAATGATACTAAAAAATAAAAAAAGCATGTCATAATATCTCATACATCCCATGATCATAACATATAATATCATCCATTAGGCACATAATATAGATCTATTAGTCTAATCCTTTTAAAATCATTTGCATATCGTAACATTTACATCCATACCATCCATACATCATCATCATAAAAGTTCATAGAAAAGATACTGGAAAAGAAATGTATCCATGACATCCATAAACATCTGCATATTCATACATTGCATCACATGATATAGAGTCACATCACATATAGTCACATTGCATATAGAAAAGTAAATACATCCATCCATAGTGCATAAATAAAATAGGACACATCATATAATGAATTGATCATATCATATATATCAAAATAATGTAACTGTTATGGTACAAAATCGTGATCAAATGTGTATACGTATCAATCAAATGTATACAATTCCCACGGGGCTATAAATAATGGAGCTCATGGATCTAAAGAAAGAATCAAGTGTCATCAATCAAAACTGTGTGAGCTAGCCCTAGTGGCTACTCCCCTCACCTGCCTAACTCTTAGCTTTGTCATTTTCTTACCTATACCCTATCTGCTGAGAAAACTCTAGCACCTAAGCCACAAAAGGAACCACCTATCGATAGTGTTGTCAATAATACTCAGCCTCCCACACGACCTTGCGGTACATACGCACAAGGACTGTCATGCCGTGTGTTGCAGCTATCATGATCTCTAACTATTGGCGCCTCTTGACCTCCTGTGCCAGCTGCAACTCTGTAGTCTATTGTTGCTGCCTCTCCTAATCTCACTTAGTGGTGAGGGGATGGACCTGCTGTCTGGCCTGGTCCCTCTCTATCATAAGTGTTTGCACTTGATCCTAAAGCTATTGAATCAATGCATCTCTCTAATTGGGCTAAGGTGGCAGAGGTGGACGTAGTGGCACCTGATCCCTTTGAGGTGGTTGTTGGTCCCTCTGAGGTGGCTGCTGATCTTTGGGAGCATCTCTCTACTAATCTCCCTATCCCCTTCGATCCTGATGTTGCTCAAGCTAGTGTGGAGGTGGTCCTCCTCCTCCCACAAGTACCTGTCCCCTCCTCATTTCCCTACCCCAGAGTCTTCTAGGAAGTACTACTCTTGGAACTATCAATCGAACTGGAGGCTTGAACCAATCATTGTAGGAACATGTAGTGCTTAGATCTTCCTATCCCTAATAATAGGCCCATGGCCTAGCTACTAGTTGTCTAAAGGAATCCACTACATCTGTTGTTGGGATCATCTGATCCCATGTAGTCTAAGCAAAGATGGCCATGTATTGATCATCCGACCTATCCTAGACATCCCAAAATTATCTAGCTACTCAGTCAGGTAGATAGCACTCGATCATCATATGCTCACGTCCCTGCATGAGTCGATCCCACCTTTCATAGAATAACTGTTGTACATCATCATACCAAGCTGACATCTATAGCCAAGGTCTCCAAGTAAATGATGTCATCTCATCAATAACCCTCCGCAAGTGAGGAAGGCCAAGCTATCCTGTGTGAATGAATGTAAGGCCACACCTGTACCACCAAAATTTTGGGTCATCAAGCTCAACGTTGACCACTATAAATCATAGACGGAGCACAACAATGTGCTTCCAGTCCCAAATGTACAATAGTGTGACCCCGACACTGATCTCTCTGCTATCACAATAGGCGAACTCATGCAAATCATGATATAATGAGGCTAGCATCATTGGTCCCCAAGCAAAAAAGAACCTCTAGAACAACATCCGCTCCCAAGCGGGACCCCATCCTCGACTGAAATATCAGCCCTATCGATCTGGAGCTACAAGTCTTGATATGATGGCCACAACAATCATTCAGAAAGTCGAAACCTGACCTCTATAATACTCAAGATCGATTTATCCCTTGGTAAAAACAATCTCATCTATCCCCATGATTTCATAGCATGCATCTGTGCTAGTGTCCATGTCATATATCACCCTCTTGCCATGGATGGGCAATCACAAAATCTGCTAGACATCCTCCAATGTGATCGTTGCCTGACTAGTGGGAAGATGAAAGGATGATGTCTCGTTGTGCCATCACTTAGCTAACACGGTCATCATCACCAAGTGAATCGTGATGGAAGGTGTGTAAGCAACATACCATAGACTGATCACACCAAGGTGCTCCTATAGCAACTCATGTAGTCTTCTCAATCTGCTAAGCACTAAGGGTTGGTGCTCACATGAATGCATAGGCTCTCTATCCTCCTGTACCCATAAAGCCACAATGTCAAGTTTCATAAAAAGACTGGATCCCATTTGAAGTTTTTGACACCAAAACAGCAAAGGTGTCACTATCAGCAAAGGAATCACTGTTTGAAAACTCCAAACTGTGATGCTAGAACCCCCTAAACTACAAAGTAAGTCATTGCATTGTTGTTTGATTATGGGCCTGTTTGACCCAAAAACCCTAAACACCTAGCTCAAGTGCCACATTTCCATTTGCAATGGCATTTCCCTTTAGAGTTTGAACCCTAAAAACCAAACTGGGATGTGGCATCACAAGTCACAATAGTGGCACAGTTTGAGGCCTAGCGTCATTGATTTAACACTTTTAGTGTCACTATATAGTGATGCTAGACTTTGCAACCCTTCAAAATGTAATAAATGTGCACAAAAATCAAAATTAAATGTCAGGTTAGGATAACATACCACTGGTCCTACACCTAGAGGTCTCTAGTAGACTCGAACTTGCTTGAAAATATGTTGGGGAAGCACTCTTTGTGCCATCTCACAAGAAGGTCAAAGCTCAAAAATAAGAAATTATAAAGGCTTGAGTGTGCAAATGAATTGAAAGTGAATCCTCGAGGGCTATTTAAGATTGAAAAATTAGGGGTTTTGCCCCATTTTAGCCATCAACCTAGGGTTTTGTGCCACTGGCCCAATTTTTACCCAACTAAGGCTCGCTTTGCATCTTTTTTCCACATTTTGGCATGTTTTCAGCATCTTGGAGCCTTTCTAGACCCATTGGGTAGCTTGTTCTCCTTTTTCAAGAAATCACTTAAGAATCCAAATTTTTGTTTGATCTCTCTAGGGGGCAGTATACCAACATAATTCTTTCACTAGGGCAGCAGTGGGGCATTTGAAAAAGTTAGAAAATTTTGAATTTTGATCGCAACAATGTTATTCTTTGAACCAACATAGCAGGTACATTGCTTCAAAGAGGGGAAAAATGTAGACACATAAATTACACTAATTGATCTCGCACACTTTATCCTTATTTACTAACATCAATTCTACCTAAATCACTTCTTGACTAACCATTTAATTGAATAACCCTTATTTAATTAAATTCATCATAATTCATCTTTTAACTAAATAAATCAACTTTATTTGATTGAATCATTATCTTCTTTTAATTAAATAAATCATTTTGTTTAATTAATCCTAATTTTCCTCTTTAAATTAAATAAATCCCTTTAGTTGATTAAATCACAATCTTCCTTTAATTAAATAAATTAACCTTTATTTCATTAAATCTAACATCATCCCTTTTAATTAATTAAATCAAACTTCATTTAATTAAGTCTAATATTCATATTCCTCCCATTTTGATTTAAATAAATCCAAAAGTCTAAGTCAAAATGTCAAATCAAACTAATCTCCATCTAAGTTAATTAAATCCTAATTAACACTAACTCTAATCCATCAAATCCTCCAAATCTTGCAACTTGTGCAAGTGAATCAATTTAATTGATTTATTAATTCTTCTATTTTCATTCAAAATAGCATCAAGTTCCAGAATATTCCCTCACCTTGAAATCTCCCTCCTAAAAGGACTTTCCCTCCAACATGGCATTAAAAGCCTCTTATAATTCCTTTTTCTTGAGCCAAGTGGCATTAAATCCTCTTCCACATCTCCCTCCACAAGCCATATTTCAAATATCAAATCTCCACCTAATAGCATTTATTTAAACATTCATCAAAATGTGCTCCACCCTCTCTCCACTAGCATGGTGACAAGTGGCACATGGTTATTAGTTCATGTTTAATCCCACATTCTTCATACCCTTCATTCTTCCATACTTCTTTCCTATAAATGGAGAGCTCTTTTACTAATTTCGGATCCACAATCTTAGGCATTTTCATCCACAACTTTATGCAAAGTCATTATCTATAGGTTTTGAGAAAATTCATCCAAGTTCATCAAGGTTTTCATAGTTTTTTATCACCATAGCTAGGTTATTGCAAATTTAATCAAGGATCACCATTGATCATCTTCAAAGATTTCAAGGAATTGGGAAAGGGCTATTTTCCACATCAAAATAGTACCAATTCCCCCATGGGATTGAGGGTTTGAGTATTTGAATAGGATCTAGATTGCTTTTACTTGATTTCTTTACCTTATTTCTTGCTCATTATGTTTCAAATGAATCTCATGGGGAATGCTAGTTTGGATTTGTATAATTGACTAGCATTGTGTTGTTTGTTTGTGTTTATGTAGGTCTAGATCTACCATTCATAGGAATAACCTTCAACTATGAACAAGACATCCAATGTATGAACTAAAGAAAATATGAATTTAAAGTTTTAAATCTTGAAAAACAAGTGTCAAACTTCAAATTTTGTTTTAGAAAAATTCTTGTTTTAGAGTATATAGAGATTTGAGTTATTCTATTCACATAAATTTTCTATTATCAAAGGTATTGAAGATAGATTTTTTTTATATGTCATAAGTAAATAATTTTCTAACTGTGAATACATTTACTGTATAAATAGTAACATTTGTGGATTGATACACACCTAATTATTCCCTTCTATCAGTCTTTAATGAAATATCTTTAGTTTCCCTTTGCTCCTTTTTACCTCTTTCTATGTGTATCATGTCATCCCTCATATAGAATGAAAAAGGATATTTTTCATGTGCAATTTCCCTCTTGAATTCCCATTATTCAAGGGTTACTAATTGCATGCATGCATGATTTCTTAATCTTTTATATAAATGTTCAAAAGTCTTTTGGAAAATTTTTAATGTCTTATAATCCTCTTAAGTTAATTTTTTAACCTCTTGCTAGTTAATTTTTTAACCTCTTGCTAGTTAACACACTAGATTAACTTATTTGATTTGTTTAACATAATACCATCAATAAAAAATTGGATTGTAAAAGAACATTCATAATAATCTTAGCAAATGAATCCTTGAAATTGTTAAATCGTTTATAAGAAACAATCCATTTTTTTCTTTAAATATTTAATAACCATTAAAAAATTTCAATGGAAATTTAATAAGATATGAAATAATAATTTTGTCTTTAATTTATTCACCCTGAAATAATAAGTCATAATTTTAACATCAAAGCAAAAATGTACTAAGAGAGAGAGGGTTATGGCACTATCATTTATTAGATCTTTATATTTTATCAAGGTTTAATTACCAAACTTTGGTTTTGACTGAGGCAAACCCCCATACAAACAAGCAAACATTTTCTTTTGTAGATTTACTACAGATCTAGGCCCGGAAGTGAAGATTTGTAGCTATAGAAGCAAAGTACAGATAGAGGTCCACAATTTTAGTTTTTGAAGTTTTAGAAAGGGACACAAGGACCCATTCATCCTTGGGTGAATGAGTCCCTGATTAAAGCTCAAAACCAACTTTTTATCATAGGTGCACACTAACAGATCCTTCTCAGACCTGCCTGCATGTTTTCATTTCCATTTTTGTTATCATAAAACTTTGTATTTCAAGTATTAGGTCACATAATTCATTTATTTAATGCACTTTAAATCATTCCAAAACATTACAAACTAGTCATTTCTATCATAAGGAATCAAAGATCCAAGGTCCAAAATAGGGTTGACTCACCTCAAGGTTGAAAGTCAATCCTATCCCTTTGTGATATTCTCTCTTTCTAATGAAATTGGGGAAAGTTGTGTTTGAATCCTAGGCCATGTCATTATTCCACATTGACTAAATTCATTCCCCCTTTTCTTTTCATTTCAGATTGTATTTCTCGAATCACCTTCAATAGCCAAATTTGACACTCCAATTTTCTATTCAATAAAAATCCTATGATAGGAAACCACCTTTTCATAATTGGAATTTTGTGACCCCATGTTGACTACATAGGCAAGAACCACCTTCCCATTGTGGTCTTGGATGATGCCACCCCTATGCACTCGACCTAGGTTCCCTTTGAACAAGCTATGAAAGTTAAGATTTAGCCAATCGAGACCAAGGGGACCAAGGAGTAATGTACCTATCCAAAGTAATTTTCGAGCTCAAGGAGTTAAGGACCTAAAATAAATTCCAGGATGAGGCAATGTCAAACTCCAAATTAGTAAGATTCTTTTTAGGCTTGCAAGAGGCCATGTTAAGATTCTCAATGATCTAGTTAATAGTCTAATTCGTAACAACCTTCCAAGGTCACTTTTTTCCCTAAAAATTTTATTGTTACACTCTTTCTAGTGCACCCAACATGTGAAGAGAAGGGTCTTCCACCATAACTCAATAAGAAAATGGTGATGCACCAATGGGGACCACCCCTCCAACACTTTTTTGGTACCTTTACGCTAGACCCAACTAACCTTGAACAAGGATTGAAATTTTTTATGAACCTACCAAGAATAGTAGTGAAATAAAAGATGAGAAGTTGATTCTTTTTCTTTCTCACACAGAAAGAATCTATTGCCCAAATTCCTCCCCCTCTTTTGGAGATTATCTAGCATGATAATTCTCTCATGGATGGCCATCCACCAAAAGAATTGCACCTTAGGCAAGGAGTTATTCCTCTAAATATCCATCCACTTGAATTGAGGAGCCCAAAGAGTGGATAGTATGTTGTAGCCAAACTTAACATAATAGTTTCCATCCTTTGAGTCCACCCAAAAAAAAGAATCTAACGAGTTAGAATTGAACATTCTCATATTCCTAATGGTTTCGAGAATTTTTTTTATAGCTAAATGAAGGGGAGGGTCATACCAATTAGGGTATATTTTCTAGAGCGGTGGATCCAAGGAGTGGTCCAAATAATTTGAAACCTTAGGACCCAATCTAGAGCATAGATCCAATTTGATAGTAGAGTAAATTATGGATTCCAAGAGCTTGCTACAAGATCCACAAGTCATCCAAAAAAGTAACTGAGCCTCCAACCCGTATCTACTAGAGAGAACCTTGAGAAATTAAATTCTTAGTTTTAAGGAGGTTATTCTAGATAGTGGATCCAAAGGGGATTTGAACATTATGAAGGAAAAAAATACCCTCTCCACTATTTAGATACTTAGCTTTAAGAATAGAGATCCATTCAACTCGGTAGTTTATCAGTCTCCAACTAACTTTTGCAATCTAAGTTCCATGTTCATTTGTCTATTTTTTCTTAAGTCAAGACCACTGTACATTTCATTGGAGCATAAAGTATCCCAATTGACCAGAGAGAAGTGATTTTTTTCTTTAGTTCTTGACCATAGGAACCTTCTTTAAATTTTTTTGAATTTATCAGACCATGAAGAGGGCATAATAAAAAGGGACATGAGGTAGACAGTCATGCATGAGTAGTTTACCAACATTACTAAGAAGGGAACCCTTCCAAGAAATTTTTTTCTTTGAAATATTTCAAGTAAGTTAGACCACATATAATTATCAATATTACCCACCGTGAGAGGCATTCCAATGTAAGTGGATGGGAGAGGAAGGATCTGGCAATTAAGAATCCTATAAATTTTTGTTTGGAGTGGGGGGGACATTAGAAGAAAACCACACTTTTAGCTAGATTAATACATTGAACAGAAGAAAAAGATTTTTTTTAAGAATATTAATCCACCCCTTAGCCTCAACACCAGTGGCTTCCCCAAAAAGGATTGTATCATAAATAATTTTTTTATTAGAAATTGGTTGGGAGATGGAAGAAGGAGCAAAACTAGTCAAATTTCCATGAAAAATACTTTTTAGCAATGTTGTGAC
>VDFB02193867.1:567459167-567501330 GCA_007258455.2 Sequoia sempervirens | reverse complement strand
AAAACATTCAAAACATATCAAAATCCCAAAACAAGTCAAAAGGTCAATAAGAAAAAAAAAATAGAGTTGTCTTGTTGAACTACGTCATCTTTGAGCTCTAAACATAGGCAAGGTTGATCTTTGATCATCCCCCGAGACACTTAGGTCAGTCCTTTAGGAGTCCATCATAAAAAACTAACAATCCACATGTTTGTATCTCATCAATAATCAAGTTTGTGTTAGTCAAACTACGTGGTATCTACATGTATAATGTAGGAAAGGCTAATATTTGATCATCCCTCAAGACCCCTAGGATAGTTTTTCATTTTAGGTTCTTGGTCAAAATCTTAGAAAACACAAAAAAATCCTCAAAATATTTCAAAACATCAAAAAACATCCAAATATTTGAAAAATCCATCTGTCTCATCTCACTTTCACCCACAATAAACATTCACTCATAATAAACAATCATCATCCTCAACCTTTGGTGAGACAATAGGAAACAAGTCTAGCAAATCAAAAGTGAAAACTCAAAACATCAGGGCCTGAAGTCTAGGTCAATAAGTAAACAAGTTGGTCAACTCTTGGTATTAATAGCTCATCATCCAATCAATCCCAAAATCATCTGATAACATCATATCCAAGATGTTTGGAATATCTGAACTATATTTTAAAAAAGGTTACATATGTCAGGTGTGAACAGGAGTACTCTTATCTGATTGTCAAATCAAAGTCCATCACACTAGGTACAACGCCATCCTAGTTCTATATACCTTGATGCATCGTGCCTATGTGTGTTATCAAACATAAGGTAAGTATCCCTTTTAAAATCCCAATTCCTGATAAGCATTGCATCATCGTCATCTCTAATAAAGTCTCGTAGATCATGGAATTGTTGGATCCTCTTGTCTTCATCTTATTTCTTCTTTCTTCTCTCTATGCTAACATGGTACCATGATAGTTAAATCAAAAACATCACCAATGCATCCATCTTGCATCCACAAACCATCAACATGTTGCATAATATTCATATCATATCATATCATATCATGTAGAAAACAATGATCATCTTACATGCATTGCATTTCATCATTGAATAATATAGATTGGTTATTCTAAGCATTTCATAAACCATACATTTGCATCCATTGCATAATCATATAAACATCATCATTTTATCCATATATGCATCATCATATCATCCATTGCATAATCATATAAGCATCATCATATTATCATCATTAAAGCATCACATTCTTGCATCATGCATACATATACATTGCATCACCATGTCATACATGAAAATGATACTAAAAAATAAAAAAAGCATGTCATAATATCTCATACATCCCATGATCATAACATATAATATCATCCATTAGGCACATAATATAGATCTATTAGTCTAATCCTTTTAAAATCATTTGCATATCGTAACATTTACATCCATACCATCCATACATCATCATCATAAAAGTTCATAGAAAAGATACTGGAAAAGAAATGTATCCATGACATCCATAAACATCTGCATATTCATACATTGCATCACATGATATAGAGTCACATCACATATAGTCACATTGCATATAGAAAAGTAAATACATCCATCCATAGTGCATAAATAAAATAGGACACATCATATAATGAATTGATCATATCATATATATCAAAATAATGTAACTGTTATGGTACAAAATCGTGATCAAATGTGTATACGTATCAATCAAATGTATACAATTCCCACGGGGCTATAAATAATGGAGCTCATGGATCTAAAGAAAGAATCAAGTGTCATCAATCAAAACTGTGTGAGCTAGCCCTAGTGGCTACTCCCCTCACCTGCCTAACTCTTAGCTTTGTCATTTTCTTACCTATACCCTATCTGCTGAGAAAACTCTAGCACCTAAGCCACAAAAGGAACCACCTATCGATAGTGTTGTCAATAATACTCAGCCTCCCACACGACCTTGCGGTACATACGCACAAGGACTGTCATGCCGTGTGTTGCAGCTATCATGATCTCTAACTATTGGCGCCTCTTGACCTCCTGTGCCAGCTGCAACTCTGTAGTCTATTGTTGCTGCCTCTCCTAATCTCACTTAGTGGTGAGGGGATGGACCTGCTGTCTGGCCTGGTCCCTCTCTATCATAAGTGTTTGCACTTGATCCTAAAGCTATTGAATCAATGCATCTCTCTAATTGGGCTAAGGTGGCAGAGGTGGACGTAGTGGCACCTGATCCCTTTGAGGTGGTTGTTGGTCCCTCTGAGGTGGCTGCTGATCTTTGGGAGCATCTCTCTACTAATCTCCCTATCCCCTTCGATCCTGATGTTGCTCAAGCTAGTGTGGAGGTGGTCCTCCTCCTCCCACAAGTACCTGTCCCCTCCTCATTTCCCTACCCCAGAGTCTTCTAGGAAGTACTACTCTTGGAACTATCAATCGAACTGGAGGCTTGAACCAATCATTGTAGGAACATGTAGTGCTTAGATCTTCCTATCCCTAATAATAGGCCCATGGCCTAGCTACTAGTTGTCTAAAGGAATCCACTACATCTGTTGTTGGGATCATCTGATCCCATGTAGTCTAAGCAAAGATGGCCATGTATTGATCATCCGACCTATCCTAGACATCCCAAAATTATCTAGCTACTCAGTCAGGTAGATAGCACTCGATCATCATATGCTCACGTCCCTGCATGAGTCGATCCCACCTTTCATAGAATAACTGTTGTACATCATCATACCAAGCTGACATCTATAGCCAAGGTCTCCAAGTAAATGATGTCATCTCATCAATAACCCTCCGCAAGTGAGGAAGGCCAAGCTATCCTGTGTGAATGAATGTAAGGCCACACCTGTACCACCAAAATTTTGGGTCATCAAGCTCAACGTTGACCACTATAAATCATAGACGGAGCACAACAATGTGCTTCC
Source organism: Sequoia sempervirens (assembly GCA_007258455.2). Classification (NCBI taxonomy): domain Eukaryota; kingdom Viridiplantae; phylum Streptophyta; class Pinopsida; order Cupressales; family Cupressaceae; genus Sequoia; species Sequoia sempervirens. The sequence continues at coordinate 567,498,417 of VDFB02193867.1, read as the reverse complement.
AGTCCCAAATGTACAATAGTGTGACCCCGACACTGATCTCTCTGCTATCACAATAGGCGAACTCATGCAAATCATGATATAATGAGGCTAGCATCATTGGTCCCCAAGCAAAAAAGAACCTCTAGAACAACATCCGCTCCCAAGCGGGACCCCATCCTCGACTGAAATATCAGCCCTATCGATCTGGAGCTACAAGTCTTGATATGATGGCCACAACAATCATTCAGAAAGTCGAAACCTGACCTCTATAATACTCAAGATCGATTTATCCCTTGGTAAAAACAATCTCATCTATCCCCATGATTTCATAGCATGCATCTGTGCTAGTGTCCATGTCATATATCACCCTCTTGCCATGGATGGGCAATCACAAAATCTGCTAGACATCCTCCAATGTGATCGTTGCCTGACTAGTGGGAAGATGAAAGGATGATGTCTCGTTGTGCCATCACTTAGCTAACACGGTCATCATCACCAAGTGAATCGTGATGGAAGGTGTGTAAGCAACATACCATAGATTGATCACACCAAGGTGCTCCTATAGCAACTCATGTAGTCTTCTCAATCTGCTAAGCACTGAGGGTTGGTGATCACATGAATGCATAGGCTCTCTATCCTCCTGTACCCATAAAGCCACAATTTCAAGTTTCATAAAAAGACTGGATCCCATTTGAAGTTTTTGACACCAAAACAGCAAAGGTGTCACTATCAGCAAAGGAATCACTGTTTGAAAACTCCAAACTGTGATGCTAGAACCCCCTAAACTACAAAGTAAGTCATTGCATTGTTGTTTGATTATGGGCCTGTTTGACCCAAAAACCCTAAACACCTAGCTCAAGTGCCACATTTCCATTTGCAATGGAATTTCCCTTTAGAGTTTGAACCCTAAAAACCAAACTGGGATGTGGCATCACAAGTCACAATAGTGGCACGGTTTGAGGCCTAGCGTCATTGATTTAACACTTTTAGTGTCACTATATAGTGATGCTAGACTTTGCAACCCTTCAAAATGTAATAAATGTGCACAAAAATCAAAATTAAATGTCAGGTTAGGATAACATACCACTGGTCCTACACCTAGAGGTCTCTGGTAGACTCGAACTTGCTTGAAAATATGTTGGGGAAGCACTCTTTGTGCCATCTCACAAGAAGGTCAAAGCTCAAAAATAAGAAATTCTAAAGGCTTGAGTATGCAAATGAATTGAAAGTGAATCCTCGAGGGCTATTTAAGATTGAAAAATTAGGGGTTTTGCCCCATTTTAGCCATCAACCTAGGGTTTTGTGCCCCTGGCCCAATTTTTACCCAACTAAGGCTCGCTTTGCATCTTTTTTCCACATTTTGGCATGTTTTCAGCATCTTGGAGCCTTTCTAGACCCATTGGGTAGCTTGTTCTCCTTTTTCAAGAAATCACTTAAGAATCCAAATTTTTGTTTGATCTCTCTAGGGGGCAGTATACCAACATAATTCTTTCACTAGGGCAGCAGTGGGGCATTTGAAAAAGTTAGAAAATTTTGAATTTTGATCGCAACAATGTTATTCTTTGAACCAACATAGCAGGTACATTGCTTCAAAGAGGGGAAAAATGTAGACACATAAATTACACTAATTGATCTCGCACACTTTATCCTTATTTACTAACATCAATTCTACCTAAATCACTTCTTGACTAACCATTTAATTGAATAACCCTTATTTAATTAAATTCATCATAATTCATCTTTTAACTAAATAAATCAACTTTATTTGATTGAATCATTATCTTCTTTTAATTAAATAAATCATTTTGTTTAATTAATCCTAATTTTCCTCTTTAAATTAAATAAATCCCTTTAGTTGATTAAATCACAATCTTCCTTTAATTAAATAAATTAACCTTTATTTCATTAAATCTAACATCATCCCTTTTAATTAATTAAATCAAACTTCATTTAATTAAGTCTAATATTCATATTCCTCCCATTTTGATTTAAATAAATCCAAAAGTCTAAGTCAAAATGTCAAATCAAACTAATCTCCATCTAAGTTAATTAAATCCTAATTAACACTAACTCTAATCCATCAAATCCTCCAAATCTTGCAACTTGTGCAAGTGAATCAATTTAATTGATTTATTAATTCTTCTATTTTCATTCAAAATAGCATCAAGTTCCAGAATATTCCCTCACCTTGAAATCTCCCTCCTAAAAGGACTTTCCCTCCAACATGGCATTAAAAGCCTCTTATAATTCCTTTTTCTTGAGCCAAGTGGCATTAAATCCTCTTCCACATCTCCCTCCACAAGCCATATTTCAAATATCAAATCTCCACCTAATAGCATTTATTTAAACATTCATCAAAATGTGCTCCACCCTCTCTCCACTAGCATGGTGACAAGTGGCACATGGTTATTAGTTCATGTTTAATCCCACATTCTTCATACCCTTCATTCTTCCATACTTCTTTCCTATAAATGGAGAGCTCTTTTACTAATTTCGGATCCACAATCTTAGGCATTTTCATCCACAACTTTATGCAAAGTCATTATCTATAGGTTTTGAGAAAATTCATCCAAGTTCATCAAGGTTTTCATAGTTTTTTATCACCATAGCTAGGTTATTGCAAATTTAATCAAGGATCACCATTGATCATCTTCAAAGATTTCAAGGAATTGGGAAAGGGCTATTTTCCACATCAAAATAGTACCAATTCCCCCATGGGATTGAGGGTTTGAGTATTTGAATAGGATCTAGATTGCTTTTACTTGATTTCTTTACCTTATTTCTTGCTCATTATGTTTCAAATGAATCTCATGGGGAATGCTAGTTTGGATTTGTATAATTGACTAGCATTGTGTTGTTTGTTTGTGTTTATGTAGGTCTAGATCTACCATTCATAGGAATAACCTTCAACTATGAACAAGACATCCAATGTATGAACTAAAGAAAATATGAATTTAAAGTTTTAAATCTTGAAAAACCAAGTGTCAAACTTAAAATTGTGTTTAAGAAAAATTCTTGTTTTAGAGTATAAAGAGATTTGAGTTATTCTATTCACATAAATTTTCTATTATTAGAGGTACTAAAGATAGATTGTTGTTTTATATCTCATAAGTAAATAATTTTCTAACTGTGAATTCATTTACTCTATAAATAGTAACATTTGTGGATTGATAGACACCTAATTATTCCCTTCTATCAGTCTTCAATGAAATATCCTTAGTTTCCCTTTGCCCCATTTTACCTCTTTCTATGTGTATCATGTCATCCCTCCTTATATAGAATGAAAAAGGAGATTTTTCATGTGCAATTTCCCTCTTGAATTCCTATAATTCAGGGGTTACTAATTTCATGCATGCATGATTTCTTAATCTTTTATATAAATGTTCAAAAGTATTTTGGAAAATTTTTAATGTATTATAATCCTCTTAAGTTATTTTTTAACCTCTTGCTAGTTAACACACTAGATTAACTTATTTGATTTGTTTAACATAATACCATTGATAAAAATTTGGATTCTAAAAGAACATTCATAATAATCTTAGCAAATGAATCCTTGAAATTGTTAAATGATTTATAAGAAACAATCCATTTTTTTCTTTAAATATTTAATAACCATTAAAAACTTTCAATGGAAATTTAATAAGATATGAAATAATAATTTTGTCTTTAATTTATTCACCCTAAAATAATAAGTCATAATTTTAACATCAAAGTAAAAATGTACTAAGAGAGAGAGGGTTATGGCAGTATCATTTATCAGATCTTTATCTTTTATCAAGGTTTAATTACCAAACTTTGGTTTTGACTAAGGAAAACACCCATACAAACAAACAAACATTTTCTTTTGTGGATTTACTATAGATCCAGACCCAGAAGTGAAGATTTGTAGGTACAGGAGCGGAGTGCAGACAGAGGGCCAATATTTCAGCTTTTGAAGTTTTAGAAAGGGACACAAGGACCCATTCATTCTTGGGTGAATGAGTCCCTGATTAGAGCTCAAAACCCACTTTTTATCATAGGTGCACACTAACGGATCCTTCTTAGAACTGCCCGCATGTTTTCATTTCCATTTTTGTTATCATAAAACTTTTCATTTCAAGTATCAGGCCACATAATTCATTTATTTAATGCACTTTAAATCATTCCAAAACATTACAAACTAGTCATTTCTATCATAAGAAATCAGAGATCCAAGGTCCAAAATAGGGTTGACTCACCTCAAGGTTGAAAGTCAATCCTATCCCTTTGTGATCTTCTCTCTTTCTAATGAAATTGGGGAAAGTTGTGTTTGAATCATAGGCCATGTCATTATTCCACATTGACTAAATTCATTCCCCCTTTTCCTTTCATTTCAGATTGTATTTGGGTATGTGCAAGATCATCATGGAAAAAGCAGGCCCTTAAGTGGCAAAAAAATTAGAGTTAGGCAACTTGACGTAAAAATTTGAATAAGTTATCTATATTATTTAAAAAATATGTAAGAATAGAATATTTAGAAAATTGAATGTAGTTTCTAAACTACTAGGTTTGTTTTAAAAAAATAAAAATCTATTTGGTGAAAATTCAAAATTTCAATGTAGTGGTATTTAAATTTCAGGGAAAAAATAAGTAGGTGTCTGTCTGATCACCCTAACCACAATAAAATGATAATATTTTTTTATAATATTTTAGATATAAGTAGTGGACTCATGCCCCGATGTGATACATATATTTTTGTAATTTTTTTCCAAGTAAATATTTAATTATGAATTCTTTATTACAACTTTTAAAAAAATATAAAAACTTGTATGTCTGACCACCTTAACTTGGTCAAAACTTCATGAAATTCAATTTTTATTTTCTTAATCCTATATTATATGAAACATAGAATGTGACACATGTTTTGGATTCAAAAAATGTGATACTGTTTGAAAGCTATAGAAGTTTTTCAATCAGCCTATCAATCAGGACTTTAGTCGTAATTTGAATAGAAAATGAATAATAATTACTTATTAAATTCAAAGTAAAGCATAATTTATATTGGTGGAAAGCTGAGAATCTCCTTTAAAAACCCTTTTCATTTCATCAATTTTGGGTAAAAAGATAGTCATCAGCCACATACCCATCATATTGCTACTTTTTGGCCCATCATGATCCTACACATACCCATTTCTCGAATCACCTTCAATAGCCAAATTCAACACTCCAATTTTCTATTCAATAAGAATCCTATGATAGGAAACCACCTTTTGCATAATTAGAAGTTTGTGACCCCATGTTGACTACATAGGAAAGAACCACCTTCCCATTATGGTCTTGGATGATGCCACCCCTACCCACTCAGCCTAGGTTCCCTTTGAGCAAGCTATGAAAGTTAAGCTTTAGCCAATTGGGACCAAGGGGACCAAGGAGTAATGTTCCTATCCAAAGGAATTATCGAGCTCAAAGAGTTAAGGACCTAAAAGAAATTCCAGGATGAGGCAATGCCAAACTCTAGATTAGTAGGATTATTTTTAGGCTTGCAAGAGTCCATGTTAAGATTCTCAATGATCTGGTTAATAGTCTAATTTGTAACAACCTTCCAAGGTCACTTTTTTCCCTAAAAATATTATTGTTACACTCTTTCTAGTGCACCCAACATGTGTAGAGAAGGGCCTTCCACCATAACTCAATAAGAAAATGGTGATGCACCAATGGGAACCACCCCTCCAACACTTTTTTGGTACCTTTACACTAGACCCAACTAACTTTTAACAAGGATTGAAATTTTTGAACCTACCAAGAGTAGGAGTAGTGAAATAAAAGATGAGAAGTTGATTCTTCTTCTTTCTCACACAAAAAGAACCTATTGCCCAAATGCCTACCCCTCTTTTGGAGATTATCCAGAATGATAATTCTCTCATGGATGGCCATCCACCAAAAGAATTGCACCTTATGCAAGGAGTTATTCCTCTAAATATTCATCCACTTGAATTGAGGAGCCCAAAGAGTGGACAATATGTTGTAGCCAGACTTAATAGAATAGTTACCATCCTTTAAGTCCACCCAGAAAAAAGAATCTGATGAGTTAGAATTGAATATTCTCATATTCCTAATGGTTTTGAGAAGTCCTTTTATAGCTATATGAATGAGAGGGTCTACTAGTTAGGGTCTATTTTCCAGAGCGGTGGATCCAAGGAGTGGTCCAATTAATTTGAAACCTTAGGACCTAATCCAGAGCATAGATCCAATTTTATAGTAGAGTAAATTATATGGATTCCAAGAGCTTTCTATGAGATCCACAAGTCATCCAAAAAACTAACTGAGACTCCAACCCGAATCTACTAGAGAGAAACTTGAGAAATTAAATTCTTAGTTTTAAGGAGGTTATTCTAGATAGTGGATCCAAAGGGGATTTTAACATTATGAAGGAAAGAAATACCCTCTCCACTATTCAGATACTTAGCTTTAAGAATAGAGATTCATTCAAATTTATAGTTTATTAGTCTCCAACTAACTTTTGTACGAATTTCCATGTTAATTTGTCTATTTTTTCTTAAGTCAAGACCAATATACATTTCATTGGAGCAGAAAGTATCCCAATTGACCAGAGAGAAGTGGATTTTTTCTTCAATTCTTGACCATAGGAACCTTCTTTAATTTTTTTTGAATTTATCAGACCATGAAGAGGGCATAATAAAAAGGGACACGAGGTAGACAGTTATGCAGGAGTAGTTTTCTAACGTTACTAATAAGGGAACCCTTCCAATATTTTTTTTTCTTTGAAATATTTAAAGTAATTCAGACCACACATAATTATCAATCTTACCCACCGTGAGAGGCATTCCCATGTAAGTGGATGGGAGAGGAAGGATCTGGAAATTAAGAATCCTATAAATTTTGGTTTGGAGTGGGGGGGACACTAAGGAAGAAAAACACACTTTTAGCTAGATTAATACATTGAACAGAAGAAAAAGATTTTTTTTAAAGAATATTAATCCACCCCTTAGCCTCAACACTAGTGGCTTCCCCAAAAAGGATTGTATCATAAAAAAAAAAATTATTAGAAATTTGTTGGGAGATGGAAGAAGGAGAAAAACTAGTCAAATTTCCATGAAAAATACTTTTAGCAATGTTGCAACCAAGGACCTCTTCCATCATAATGAAGAGATAGGGGGACAAGGTTTCCCCTTGATTGATACCACCAATAATTGAGAAGTGACCCCAAATACAATTTATGATCACCAAAAATATAGGAGAAGTAACAACAAATTTACTCAAATTTAAAAAAATTCTTGTGAACCCCAATTTTTGTAGGACTTTGGAAAGAAAATTTAATGAAAATTTATCATAAGCTTTGGAAATTTCCAACTTGAGGCCCATACTTTACTTATTTCTTTTTCTCATATAATGAAGGGATTCATGGACCAACATTATAGCATTAGTGATTTATCACCCCAACACAAAACCTTTCTAGGCTAAATGGATCATTTTATCAAGGGAAGGTTTAATACAATTAACCAGTAGTTTAGAACAAATTTTGTATAAGGTATTACATAGGCTAATAGGATGAAAGTTAGATAACCTATTGGATCTAGTTTTTTTGGGAATAAGGATGATAAAATTATTATTGGACTCCTTTAGAGTGTTGCTAGTGGAGAGGAATTCCCTAACAACAAGAATCACATCCATTCCCACAAGATCCCATAAAATTTGAAAGAATAAAGGGAAGAAGACATCAGGCCTAGGGGCCTTGGAGGGGTTAAGGGAGATAAAAAACTCCCTAATTTTATCGTTTGAGGCTCTACGTTCAATGAGTATAATTTTAGTGGTAGTGATAGAATGGGGAATCACATACATCAAGTGGTTTGCTAGAGGGGGTTGGACAGTCATTTTTAGGTTGAGGAAGTTATGGAAAGAATTGACACCTTCTTGTGAAATATCATCCTAAAAACTCAGAGTAGAAGCATTTGTGCTAATCAATTTATAAATAGTGTTCCTCTTCCTATGCCTAGAGGTGGAGAGGTGAAAAATGTAGTACTCTTGTGCCCCTCTCAAAGCCATTAGTTTCTAGCCCATTGTTTCCAATAAATTTCCTCTTTCTCAATAATACAATGCAAATCACTTGACAAGATTTTTTCTTTATTGACCAAGTCCTCAAAAGCTCCCTTACCATCCAATTCCTTTTGAACTTGTCTGAGCTAAACCTTAATGGATTTTTTTTAGAAAATATGTTGCTAAAATAATTTTTGTTCCAATATTTCAAATTTATTTTTAAACTTTTAAGTTTGAAAGAAAGCCTAAACATAGTTGAACCTCTTACCTTGATATTCCACCATTCTTGGAAGAGCCCTCTAAGGTGAGGATGAGGAGACCAGATTAATTTAAACTAAAAAGGGTTCTTAGCTTGAAGAGAAGGAGTGTTCCATTTGAAGAGTAGAGGAGTTTGATCCAACCCCACCCTCAAAAGAGAGGATAAGGAAAGGAAGAGAAATCTCAATTAGAGGAAACCGAGCAATGGTTTAGTCTGAATTGAATCAAATTATCTCTCAATCTTTTTATGGACCAAGTTAAAAGGCTATCTTCAAGCTCAAGGTTTGAAAGGCCTCTTGCTAAAAGGAATTTATTGAGATCCAACATCCTAGCTAGTACAATTTTTTTTTAGTCTAAATGTATATCCATTGATCATCTTATGTCATCTTGGATATGGGAAACCCATTTATAACCCAATATTTTCATCACTAATTCATATTCCAAATCCCCCTCACATGTGCTATTTATAACCTCCATCTCCTATACAAATCCTTCATCCTCAAAAACTTCACAATCCAACCCTTCTTAATACAATCACTAATCAAATAATTTCACATTTATAGATTTCCTCCAATGAATTTTCACAAAGAATCATAGGTCACAAACCATAAATAAATTTATACTTGATCACATAAAATTTCTATTCTCATGCAATCTAATACCTCATTAATCATGTGATAATTAATCCCAAATCTATTAAATTCACCATCTATAATCATAAAACTCCCACTATCATTCGTGCAAATAATGCAAAGACCCCCCCTTGTATTAATCATTAATAACACAAAACACCACTCCTCCCTCATATAATATAAATAAATACAATTATGTTAAGAAATTTCTCAAAAGTATACCCACACTTTTCTTCATCCAAATCAAGATGCAAGATCCCAACTAATCCCTTCCATGATTCCTCATCCAAATCAAGATCCAATCATCCATATCAAACCCACCCATGAAACACAATCATATTATATTGGTTCCTCCATCTTGTTTCAATTTAGTTTTCTCGGTATTGGGAAATTACCATCACCACTTTTCCTTACCCATATGAATCCAGATTCACGTCATTCTTTTAAAATAATGAGCGTAGTATCATAAATTGCACTCCCTTTAAGGTGAAAGTACAATTTCATGCTCTATTTCGAACTTGCTTTAGTAACCTCTCCATCAATACATTTTAGACATTCCCTAGCCCTAATTTTTCCTATCAACCTAGGAGAATGAGTCATTTTTACCTAGAAAGTGCTTTATCAATCAAATATCATAAAATTGATCCTAATTTTTTTTCCTATGTTAGAGAAGTCCTAATTAAATTTGAACCTAAATACCCAAGTTAAATTGGTTCAAGTGAAAAAGAGCTATATTGGAATGCCCAATGCCCTAGTCTAGGTATTTTTCCTAAAAATTTTGATTTTTCATTTTTTTGGTCTCTAATTTCAGTGATGTAAATCTATATTTGGGCCTTGGTGATAAATTAATCTCAAAAACTAAAATGAAATGAGTCATCCTACACTTTAATTTACTCATATGTTCTACTATATAAACATGAATTATTATTTCAAAATAGAGAGAAGCAATTAGGAGTACAACAAGAATTTTCTAAAATACATCCATTTTTATAGATCTACAAGGTAAATTTAGAATTATTCAAGATATCACAATGATTGGATTTTGATACCAATGTACGAACATGATGGAATCTAGATTTTCGAGATAGCATTGGCTTCTTTCAAGCTCCTAATGACTTTTTTCAAAGTGTTCTCATCTTCAAAATTTGATATACTTGTTCCTCTAAGAAAGGTATTTATGCATTTAGTGTGGTAAGTTGTTCTCCTACCTTAGAATCCATAGAAATGGTATAAGATCTTGATCACCTTTGGTTTTAGTTATGGGTTGTTGAGTTTTTTGAACTAATCCACTTTTTAGTGGGATCTTGTGTAGATGATACTTTGTGATCTTGTAAGAATTTTCATATGGAAAGAACATCAAGGAGAATAAAGGTAGAGAAGTTTTTTGGTTACACTTTTGGGATGTGGAAGTTGAAGATGAAGGATATATTAATCAATTGATATCTATGGGATGTTGTTGATGAGAAAACTTCAAGGCCTACAAATGCTACTTTGGTTACTCAATATATTTTTATGGACTATAAAGTCAAGGATCTAATTATATTATGTCTAATAGACTATATTTTAATTAATGTCCATTAAGATCCTCTATAAATAAACTTTGGAAGAAACATGGTAAGATATATCAAGTCAAATATTTAGTGGACAAGATTCTATTGAGGAAGAAATTACATTCCTTGAGAATAGAAGAGGGTTGATGAATTGTAGACCACTTGGAAGCAATCAATATATTGGTGGTTCAATCAACATTAGTTAGTGTAAAATGGATGAGGAGGAGAGATGTCAAATATTACTTTTTTCTTTGCCTAGTTCATGAGATTATTTCATTATAGCTATTTGGATTACATCTATTGTATTGAAATTTGAGGATGTTGTGGGTTATTTCCTTTCTAAAAAGATGAGGAAGAAGGTACCCATAAATGCAAAAGAAGCCCTAAATATTCATGGAAGACCTAAGGAAAAATGAAAGAAGAGTGAGAAGCATGATAAATACAATTACAATGGGAGATCTAAATCTCCTCAAAAGTTCAAATCTATTTGTTGGAATTGTAGTAATCTTGGATACTTTCATAAGGAGTGAAAAGAAGAAAAGAAAAATAAAAAGAAGAAACTTGATTCTAATTCTAATTCTGAGAAGGAATATGGGGATGCATTTATTTAATCTTTCACTACTTGTGTAGGTAATGGTGATGGTTAATTGTCTCAAGTGCATCTTTTCATATGACCTTTAATAGAGATTGGTGTTTTGGATATGAAGAATTTGATGGAGGGAAGGTGTACTTGGGTCATGATACTTATTTGAATATTGTTGGTCATGGTAAAGTTAGAACCAAATTTTATGATGGTAGAATAAAAATGATTAGTGATGTGTTGCATATACCTAGATTAGCACAAATTTTATTATCTACATGAAAACTAATAGATGCGGGTTTGCAACTAGTAATTTTTGATCCAAGATGCAAGATGGTTAGAGGTGCTATCATGATCACTAGAGGTTTCAAACTTGGAACATTGTATAAGCTTGATGTATACATTGTTGAGTGCAATTGTACTTATATGGAAAGGAATTGTGTGGCTACTTCATTTGAAAAGGTGAGGGTTTCATCTTCAACAAATAGTCATGGCTTTTGGGTACCTAAGGGTACTCTTTCTTCTTAATCAAAATCATGTAGTACAAAAGACTTGACCAGATTGGGAGAAAGGGTCTAAAAACCTTGAAACATAAAATTAAATATTGAAGGGTTGACTGATTGTAAACTTGATTTTGATTTATGTGAGCATTATATTTATGGTAAACAAAACCATATTTTATATTATTCAAGTTATCATAATCTATTAATACATTGTAATGATGTATATTAAAGGTTGAAAATTGTCACTCTATTGTTTAGGACATAGAACAACTTTTCTACACATTTCATTCAATGAAACTCGAGAGATCTCAATCCAACGATAGAATGAGGGAAGATATTTTCTAAAGGTTGTCCTAGGGTGTGATTAGGGAATAAAAATGGGTTCACCACCAAGCTAGGACTTGGAAAGATAAGTAATGTGCAATACCTAATGTCAAAACCTAATGATATGAAAAACTCAAATGAATGACCTAGAAATGAATGCAAATCAGAATAATAAACTAAGAAAACATAGAGGTGTACCTAGAAACCTGTAGAAGCATAGAAAAAGGTATAAAACCCTAAAAAATGTTGAATTTAATGATTGCTAGGACTCATAAGCTAGGTTGGGAAATTTAGTCCCAGATTAGGGTTTTTGGGAAAAAACTAAAATCTGGTAGTGATAAGTCTGAAACTTCTAAAAATTGGGAAAATCCATATGCCACAGGTGGCATATCAGTCTTGTTCTACTTTTTCAGAAGGTCAAGACCTAAATCTACTCTCCTATCTCTAATCTTCCTTCCAAACTTTGTTTATGGGTCTGAAACTCTAAATTAGGACTTGTAGGTGACTTTTTGTGATCTTGCAATGTAGATGACAACTTGAAAATCTTCCTCAATCTTGTAATTTTTTCTTCAAAGGATATTCAAACCTAAAAGCACCTAGATCTAAAATCACACATGTAGAGAGAGAAAAACTTGTTGATTGTTAGGAAATAGGGGTTTGCCTTGGTCAAACCCCATTTAGGTAATTAAACCATATGATGAAACAATAAAACATGAACATGAAACATGAACAATGATACCTTAAATGATGTCTTCTAATATAAATCTGAATCTAACATGAAGTAGCCATGATGAATGTAGATCTTTATCTTGAATTGGATATAAAAAAATGCTTAACTTGGATCTTGAATGCTACATCACAACACTAGCTCAACAACATGCTTAATTTATTATGCCTTTGACATGACAAGGGATCTTCAATTGCTTGCAAAAAATGATGGAGAATTATTCCCTTGAATGCTTTAGAAATTCTCTTGAATTCCCTTGAATACTCTTGTAATCATAAACTTGTTATTAGGAATGCTCTCTTGAAAGTCTTATGTAGAAAATCAGTGAAATAACCTTGTATTTATACTTATTTATGCCAAATTTCTTGAAATTACAACACTACAAGCTGACATCAGATCTATGAAGATAGAATCCCACCAAAAAATGGATTTAAATTAGGTCCTAATTAGAGTGGGACTCATACACCCAAGGTGCCATATGAGTCCTAGTGGCTCAAAATTGGGGCACAAACTCCAAGATAGGTCCTCATTAATGTGAAATTCAAAATCAAGTCCCAAGACCTAGGTGGGATTCATATGCCCAAGGTGGCGTATGAGTCCTAGACCACTAAATATAGAACACATGACCAAAAACATTGAATTATAATGGTTATTTGATAAATTTTAGGATTATCTCCAAAAAAATGCATTTAATAAGGCTTGTGGATGCAAAATAGGGACAATTAAGGCATAAATAAAAATTAAACCATAGGTTATTGTGAAAATTTTAGGATACACTTTGCAACACCCTAAATAAGGCACCATTAGGTCCATTTATTTTACAAGGGCCCTAAACTTAATGTGAAGGTTTAAATAAATACACCAAATTAAGACAAAATTAGGTCTATTTAGCTTAAAAGGTCCCTAAACCTAATGTGAACATGTAAAACACATTAAAACACTAGATCAAGGAAACATTAGGTTCATTTTAATGTTAATCATTCCCTTGAATTAAGCGTGAAAATGTAAAGGACAACATTTTTCTACACTACATTTAGCCCCCAATTTAGTGAGAGGAGGAACTTGCTTCAAAGTCACACTAAAGTAGACATTCAAGAAGGGTCCAAGTGTACCAATGTGGATGAAATAGGATGACAAAGATCAAAGGAGGTGGCCAAGCCCCTAGGATCCAAGATCCTACGTCAAACCAATGTACACACATAAGGGGTCACACAAGGTGTATGATATGCAACATAAAGATACACAAACATTCAAAGTTAAAGGCCTAAAGAAAGGAAAGAGAAAAAAAACACAAAAGAAAACCAAACAGAAAAGGGTGGATCAAGCCTCGACCATTTGTTCAACTTGATGTGGATCAAATCTAAGTTGTTTGTCCAAAATACATGCTCACTCTAAGGCAATGGAAATTTTATATCATTCGTTGGGTGAGTATCCAAAGGGTGGCTTAGTGAGAAAGCCATGCCTATGTATGAGCTTCTCACATTATAATGAGAAATTCATGCCCATGTTTAAGCTTCTCATCATGCGCTAACCATATCAAAGCTATACCTCCTGATAAATTTGACAAGGCACCACATAATATGAACAAAAGGATCCATGAGGCAAGAAATTTTTTTATGCTTGACACCCATGAAAAAGAGGATGGCTCCACAAGCAAGTAAAGTGTGTTATGCAAGGTGGCCATATAACAAATATTGTAAATGTGGAATAATGTTTAAGGTACATTCAAAGGTATTTTTCTTAGTTCATGTAAGGTATTAACTTAGGGAACATCATTCCTAATGTATCCAAGAGAGGACCAATCGAAGAATAGAAGATTCTCAACTTAGGGGATGCAGTGTGTCGCATCAAGCCACTAAGAGGGATATAATATGCTAAGAGAGATAATTCTCTTGAAGGACATCACACCCCATGTCACCACAAAGTGAAAGATGCATCACATGAAGTAAAAATACCACACAATGAAACATGAGTTGAAAAAGAATGATGCCAATGTATTCCCCTACTTTAAAGAAATTGTTAAACACGATGTTGTGAGCAATTACTTTAAAGTAGTGAATGATGAATGCTAACAAGATATGAGAGCTTATTTGGAAAGCCCTATGCCAAGTAATATGTTTCCAAATTAAGCTACATCATGAAGAGGGGTTTCCCCCAAAATGAAATACTAATCATAAAATTACATCACATGTGAACCAACTTAAGGCATGTCCTCCACATCCCAAGCTTGCTCTTGTATATAAATGGAAGGTGGTCAACTAGCAAAAAGATATAATGAAAAGTGGCATACGAGGACAAAGCTACCTAAACCCTTGCCCCCACTTAGTGTAGGAGAAGGGTGAGCTGAGAGGGGATGATGATATGTTGCTCCTTGCAACAAGAAAACATGCAATAGTGAGTATACTATGTTCCTACAACTATTACATGGAAAAGAGCAGCAACTAATGTTATTGATTAAATGATGAGTAAACAAAAGTTTCAACTTAATGCAAATCTAGTGAGATATCTATCAGTTTAAGACACAACAAAGTTAAATTTTTCTTGGAATAATCTTTCATAAGAGTGTTGACATTGAGTAAAGGCTTTTTTATTTCTTTTGAGGGACAACAACCAAGACCATTAGTCATCTCTTGCATTTTAGGCTCCATAGGGATATAGATACCTTGTTCTCTAGCACCACATCCTTTTCCACTATACCCAAGTTGTTTTAGAATCTCATAACCACTTCCATAAAGGTTTTTCACTTCTTTCACATTCAATGGTTGTTCATAATCAACTTTAGTAGAGTTTGTCATGTATGTTTTCCTTTCTTCTAAAGTGGTTAAAGTGGATGCTTTTGAATTTTTTGTTGACATTACATTTTTTCGTTTCCCTTTTTAGACTCTTTTTTATGATCTTGTATTCTCCCATGAGTGTAGGTATGAAATAAAAGGTTTCCCTAGCATCTTCCAATAACTTTGTGACTTCTTTAATATGCTTTTCTTTTTTTTGTCTTGTATAGGTTCTACATGTATGGTTGGTGTCAAGGGATGTCTAATGTGCATAACCTCAAAAGACTTATCCTTATTTTCATGATCTTTAGTGAAGAGGAGTCTAAGTTCGTGCATCATCATCTTCATCTAAGGAAGTCATATTACTATTGTTTGAAAGAAATGTGTCAATGTTGTCATTTTCTTACACCATGATACCTTCCCTAGTATTAGATCTTTAGGAGAGATACAAACTAGATGTTCATGACATTCAATGATTGGTTCTTCTAAAATAACATCATCACAAGTAAGGGAGTTATCAATGGTTGGATTTTCTTGCTTATCAATGATGGAATTCTCTTGTTCAATAATGTTTTCCCTAAGATTCTCATGATTCTCATTGATTTAACACCTTAATATCTTCTTAACCAATAGAAGAGATATTAGGAGAGGGTGAAATGTGAATTTTGTCCATAATTTCATCCTTTTTCTTGAAGGTCTCATTCTCTTGTGCCATAATATCTACCCTAGTAGGAGAGCTTTTAGGAAAGTGACAAACAATAGGTTCATCACATTTCATGGTTGGATTTTGTAAAGTAGCTTCATCACAAATAGGGGATGCATCAAGGAGAGAACAATTATGAGTGGAATTCTTACCAATGATTGGATTTTTTTGTTCAAATAGATCTTTCCAAATGGTAGGAGCATTAGGAAAGAGACGAATAAGATTCTCATGAGTCCCAATAAGGATATCTTCTAACACCAAACTATCATCTTTGTACCTAGAAGAGACATTAGGGGGAATTTTTTTATTGTTATGGTCATCTACAATTACATCTTGAAATGTATATTTTTTTGTATGTGGAACTCTCTTACACTTCTATGGTTTTGAACCTAAAAGGAGAGAGATACAAAAACCTTAATGCTTCACTCAAGAAAAAAACCTTGAGATTTCAATGCATAGAAAATTGAAATATGTCAAATATGATTGTTCTAAAGGCTAAAAACTAATAAAAGAGTTCACCACTAATGCAAAACATGGAAAATGAAAGATGCTTGAAAACATACTATGATATGCAAATAGATTGTAACAAAAAACTATGATATTTAAAGTGTGCACCTGGAGACTGGAGAAAGATAGAATGGAGCTCTAGAATACTAAAATTGTTACTTTTTAGGCCAATTGGGACTCATACACCAAGCTAGGTGACTTAGTCCTACTTCAGGTGAACAATGTTAGAATAGGTTTCGGATAAATGGGTACTCAGATCTGCAAAAATATTTGTCAGTCTCCTACAGTGAGAATCATTCGCCATTAATGGGAAATCATTCCACTTCTAGATTCCAAGAAATTCAAAAGTGGAATCTATAGCTCTCAGTCTCCTCTTCTGCTCTCGATTCAGATCCAGGTCTAAAATTGCAGAATTCAACGTGTAGGTGTTCTCCAAGCTTCTCTTAGGACTTTGAGAACTTTGAATGGATTTGACAATTTGATGGAAACTTTTCCAATCTTTCTCTTTGACAAATCTACAACCTAAACCTGCAACTCACATGCAAAGAGAGGGAAAAATTGTTGTGGGGTTAGGGAATAGGGGTTTTCCTTGGTCAAACCCGATGTTCATAATTAAACCATTGAAATGAAATGGAATATGGAAAGATAATGATGAATTAACAAAAGAAATGCTAGAACTCACCAAACATTGAAGTAGAATGCTACAAACATGCAAGTAATGGCTCTAATGGATGTAGACTTGAAAATTCTTAAATGCTTAGAATGCTTGATAGATTGATTGGGGGGGTGAAATGAGTAGAAAAACCTTGTATTTATACTTGATTATATAATAATTCCCAAAAATACATCATCACAGGCTGACCTTAGATATTATAAAATAAAAACCTAGCAGAAATTTGAATTGACTTTGAATTTTGAGCCAAAGGGGACTCATTCACCCAAAATAGAAAATGGGTCCCACCTTAGGCATTTGAGGTGGGTTTCGGGATTTAAATGTTTTAAATGATGTTTAACGAGTTTATTCTCAAAAATACTTATAAGGCCTATAGGTGCAAAATGGGGCCAATTAAAGCATAAGAAATCCCAATTATTTATGAAAAGCCTAGAAAAGTGTGAAATTTTGTTACATCACTTTACAATGCTTTGAAATAAGGCTTGGTAAATGATAAAAAGAGGTTATTTAGGTGAAATACATTAATAAGACCCTTAAAAGTGTGAAAGTGTGTTACAACACTTCACAACATTAGGTAAGGTACCATTAAAATCCTTATTAGTTCACAAGGGCCCAAGAACTAATGTGAATGTATTAACCACATTACAACACTAAATCAAGGCAAAACTAAGCCAACATCCACAAGAAGGACCCAAATAATGCATGAAAATTTCCAAAGATTGATTTTTCTACGCTACATTTAGCCCCCACTTTAGTGAGAGGAGGAACTTGCTTCAAACTCACACTAAAGTAGAAAAAAATGCACATCAAGAGGGATCCAAATGAACCCATGCTGGAAAGATGAGACAACAACAATCAAGAGGGGTGATCAAGCCCTTAGGTTCAAGATCCCATGGGAAACCAAACATAAGAACAAAGGAACACACATGACAAGGTCAATCATACACTACCAAAGATGAAAAAGGAGAAAAGAAAAGAAAGAAGAGAGAGAATTAGATCAAGCTTCAATCATTTTTCCATCCCAATGTGGATTAGATCTAGGTTTTTTTTGTGGAAAACATATATTCACTCTGAGATGACATAACTCATGGTTGCCTGTCGGGTGAGAAATCTCGAAAGGGTGAGAAACATACACTCATGGCTGTTATGCACTCACACAAATGCAGGTCGCTATGGGGAAATTCATGCCTCAAAATGGGCTTCCCACTCAACCATACCAAAGTTATACCTCCTGATAAATTTAATAAGGCACCACAAAGGAAAATGACTTTTCGAGCTTCATTAGACAAGCATAACTTTGTATGCTTGGAGCTCATGAACAAATGTGATGGCTCCACAGGCATGGAAGTTGTGTTATGCAAGGTGGCCATATAACAACAAATGCAAAATGTGACATGCAAAGAATGTTTGAAGGAGTCTTGCTTAGTTCATGCAAGGAATTTAACTTATAGAACATTATGCCTAATGTCTCCAAGAGAGGACCAATCAGAGAATAGAAGATTCTCAACTTAGGGGATGCAGTGCATCACATCAGGCCACTAAGAGGAATTAAATATGCTAATATAGATCACAATCTTGAAGGACACTATAACCAATGTCATCCACAAAGCAACAAACACATTGTATGAAGTAAGAAGGTTGCACTAAGAACCAAGAAAAAGGAAAATATAAAAGAATAATGCCAATGTATGCTCCCACTTTAAAGGAACTGCTAAACACCCTATTGTGAGCAATTACTTTAAAGTAGAAAAATGAAAAATGCAAATAAGAAAGAAGACATGAGAGAAAACTTGGAAAGCCCTATGCCAAGTCATATGTTTCCAAGTAAAGTTGTGTCATGCAAGAGAAAAAGAAAAGAGCGGGGTTTCCCACAAAATGAGAACACCAAACACATAAGGGATACATGGATTTGGGGTTAGTTTGTTCTTTGCTAGAATGTTTTGTAAGGAGCTCAAAACTGTCATCATCCCCCAAATACATATAATTGGAAGAATGACACAAAGAGAGAGAAAACAAAGAAAAACCTTGTGGGTCAACATGGAAGAGACATAGGGTGTCTCAACGCTTTGCATCATCCCCAAAAGGAAAACACAAGACAAATGAAAAAGAAAAGGAAAAAGAAAAAGGAAAAGCTTGTGGGTCTACATGAAGGAGACATGAATGTCTGGATGCCTTGTGCATCCCTAAAAGGAAAAAACAAGAAAAAGGAAAAGAAAAAGAAAAAAGAAATCCTTTTGGGTCAACAAGAAAGATACCTAGATGTCTCAATGCCTTGTGTCATCCCCAAAAGGAAAAACACAAGAAGAAGAAAAAGAAAAAGGTGAAAGCGATGCACCACATAGAGAAGAATGAAGGTACAAATAAAGGAATATCACAACAAGAGAGAACATCAAACAAAAAATCATGAGGGATCACATTATGCACATGCAACCACACAAAAGAAAAAAATAAGAAAAAGAGAGTGCAAAGGAGGGTATGTCCAGGATCATCATGGAAAAAATAGGCCCTTAAGTGGCAAAACATTCAAAAAAATTAGAGTTAGGCAACTTGATGTAAAAAATTGAATAAGTTATCTATATTATTTCAAAAATATGTAAGAATAGAATTTGTAGCAAAATTAATGTAGTTTCTAAACTACTAGATTTATTTATTTTTTTTAAATATATTTGGTGAAAATTTGAAATTTCAATGCAGTAGTACTTAAATTTCAGGGAAAAAATAAGTAGGTGTCTATCTGACCACCCTAACCACAATAAAATGGAAATATTTTTTTATAAGGTGTTAGATATAAGTAGAGGACTCATGTCCCAATGTTATGCATAATTTTTTCTAATTTGTTTCCAAGTAAATAATTAATTATGATTTTTTTAATACAAATTTTAATAAAACATAAAAACTCGTATGTCTAACCACCTAAACTTGGTCAAAACTTCATGAAATTCATTTTTTTCTTTTTAATCCTATAGTATACAAAGCATAGAATGTAACACATGTTTCAGATTCAAAAAATGTGATACTGTTTGAAAGCTATAGATGTTTTTCAATAAACCTATCAATAAGGACTTTAGTCGTAATTCAAGTACAAAATGAATAATAATTATTTATTAAATTCAAAGTAAAGCATAATTTATATTGGTGAAAAGCTGAGAATCTCCTTTAAAAACCCTTTTTGTTTCATTAATTTTGGGTTAAAAAAAGTCATCAGCCACATACCCTACAAAATACCCATAATATCGCCACTTTTTGGCCCATCATGATCCTGTACATACCCAGGACTAGTAAGGAAAATGTGAGTCAATCATTGAGCAAGTCATTTTTCTCTCAATCATGTTCATTATATTCTGAAGGAGAATGGCTAGCTAAAGGGACAATAGCAAGTTTCGAACCAAGATAATTACTAGGTTCAATTTATTATGCACCTCTTCCTCAATTTTAGCGATCTCAACATTGTCATCCAAATTAATCACAATAGGAGGAAAAATGATAATATCTAATTAATATTGCAACTCTTGTTGTGATTGTTGTATTTGATCACTTGGAAGTAGGTGGGGAGGAGGATTATCATGCATCGCTTTAGTCAAGTTTGGATTTTGATTTGATTTACTTAAATCTTCATATAACTTGTGAGCAAGGGCACAATGTCTACGCCTACGCTCTTGAGCACCTCTATTTCTTCTGGTTTTGTTTTCAAGTTGTGTTGGTGAAGGAGTGGGTTGATCAACCATAGGTTTCATTTCTTCCCTAAGGGGAGGAACAAAAGGAACCATAGGAGGTTGGTCATCCACTTTCTCTTTTTCCTTGTAAACTTGTTTTATTCGAGGAGGCATGACAGAGTTGCTTTCAATATCTCTTAGTCATTTGGACAATGTAGGTGAAGTTTTTGTCTTTGGTTGGTCTTGGTTGTTTGGTTCTTGTTTAGGTTCAATTATGGTTTCATCAAGTATGGGAGGTGCAAAAATGGAAGGGGACATGTTTCTTAGGGATAATTCAGCTATTTTCTTTGCTTTGAATTTTTGGTAAGATATGAAAAAGAAGTCATGTCATGGCATTATAGGTTCCATGGGCTTGGGAAAAAAGGCTTCTAAGGAAAAGTTTCCTTTCAAAGACAAGGGGTTAAAGCCGCTATGGTGAATGGTGAATATTTCATTTTCAAATGGAAAATTTAAGCATTTGTGCACAACCAAGGGGACAACTTTCAATGAGAGAAGCCATGGATGGCCCAGCCTCAAGCGAAATTGGTCTGATTGTGGGAGGATGGAGAATGTGACATCTACTATTTTTGGTCCTATTTGTAATGGAAGGGTGATCAATCCTATTGTAGGGCAAGAAAAACCATTGTGCATCTTGATCCATGCTTTTGGTTTATCATATTCATCTTGATAAAGTTCATGCAATACTAAAAATTCCTCGATGATCGCATTCTCTCCACAGGCGGGATCTATTAGTATCCCATTAGTGGGCTTGTCATAGATATGGTTGGCTATGTAGAGAGGACCATCAGGTGCATTTTTAATTATATCCTTAGAGGAGAAAGCAATATCAAGAGGATTCTTAGGTCGGCCCTTACAAGGGATAACATCTATTTCCCCAACCATTTCATCCATAGGATTAACATTGATATCATTTAGGATACAATCATTATGTTCATCATCTGTATCAACATTCATCACATCATTTTGTATAGTTTCACTAGCTTTGCCAAATGAAATATTATTCTTAGGAATTGGATTAGTGAAAATTTGTAAGTTTTGGTTTGGAGGGGAAACAAACTTATTTACTTGATTACTACCACCTGCAACAGATAAACAACCGGAATCAATGAGGTCTTACACAAGATGTTTCTGCTACTTGCAATATTTTATGTCATGTCCATTTTGTCGATGATAGTTGAAATAAGCATTTGATTTGAAGCTCAAGGGTAAAGGCTTAGTAGGGTTAGGTGTTTTGATAAGAGGCAAGGTAATCATTTGTTGTTGTAAAATTTGGGACATTGTGTTATGAAGGGTGTTGGGTAAGGGTGTGAATTGTCTTTTCAGATCTCCATAACTAAAGGGCACCAAGGTTTTAATAGTGGCTATTTGGTTATTCTAATTTTGAGTTGCTAGTTGAGGAGGATTAAATTGAAGGAACCCTTTATTATTCTTTCTAAATGGTTGGGAATTGTTTTGGTTGGTGGGATCAGATTTCTCAATTCACCTAGAAGTGGACCTTGTATCTCGACTACTAATTGAATTTTGATAATAACAAAGGTCAGTACACAAGTGCATGGAGGATGGGAACTTTATCATAGTTAACTTCTTGTGAATTTTAGTTTGCAAGTTTTCTATAAACATCTTTTCAAGGTGTGGGTCAAGGATCTTGACATCGATTCAAGAATAAAGCGATTGATAGCATGAGATAAAATTAGTTACCTTTTCTTCCTCATTTTGCTTGCATCTTATCAAATTGGCCAAGGTTTTATTGGGATTCATACGCACTTATAAATGCTTTACAAATGTATCAAAAAGTTCATTGAATGAATGAATTGAATTGTTCGGTAAAGAGGAAAACCATTCCAAGGAAGTATCTTTAAGGACCTAGGAAAGAGTTTTTCCAACAATTTATCATCAACGAAAAAACACTACATAAGGCAATGTAGGAATTAACATGGTTAGAAGGATCTCCCTTCCCTCCATATTTCTCAAATATAGGCACCTCTACTCCTTGTGGCATAGGTTTTTTCAATATCTCCAAGGAAAATGGGCTACTTCTGATGTAATATGTGGGTGGGTCATTCTAGTATTGGTTTATAGTGGATATTTTCTTTTGCATGGATGGAAAAATTTAGAAAAGTTGTGTTATGAGAGGATCATTACAAGTGGTATGAGGGGGAAGTGAAAGTGGTGATGGAGTGTATGTATATGTAGGAAAATTGAATGGAATTCTTATAGGTGGTAATGTGGTAGAAGATAGAACATGTGATGCCACATAGGAACTAGGGATGCTAAAAGGAATATTCAAGGAAGGAATCACATTATTAACTTGTTGCATTTTTGTTGTGACTTAAGAAGTGATATAGTTAGGTATTGAGGCTATTGTTGAGGGAGGAGGAATTTGAGTTCCTCCTTGGTTGGCAACATTGTTTGTTGTTATAGGAGCACTAGAGGTTGAAGGAAGATGTTTTCCAAAGATTTGAACTATGTTTTTCACAAGGTCAAGGACTTCATCACTTTCAAGCATGCGGTGAATGTTTTCTATGGTAGGGATTGCAATAGCGAAAATGTTTTCAAGGCTAACTTGGTGTTGTAGGTTGACTAAGTCCTCATGAATTTGAATGATTTTATCTTGTGGTATATCTTCAGTCCTTGGTTCAACATGCATGCTACCAGAAGGCGAAGAGTTGCTAAGGGTATTATCCATGCCTAGTGTACTAGTGTCAATACTGGGAGTGGAAGCTCTAGATAACCCAAGATCCACAACGAGTGTGTTATCACGAGATACCATGAGTCTTGAACTTCTTCTAGCTATGGTATTAGCAATAGGACACCAAAAACTCATGCAAAGGCTACTAAATGCGGGGTGGATGCAAATGCAATGTAAGCTAACAAGAATGAATTGCTTAAAACTAAAATTTTGGAAAGTAAAACTGAAATGCAGAAACAACAAACAAAAACTTGGAAATTGAATAGTAAATGATAGTAAATGTAGTGCAAAATGTGCAAAGGGACTAATTTTCCCTAAGTGGTGAATGAGTCTTGGTACTGATTTTTTTGAAAATTTTCAAAAATTTTAAAATTATTTTTATGCTTTTTTATATTTTTTGATACAAATATGATGTGGAAATGTAGAATTTTACTGATTTTTAATGAGATGGAATGCAATAATGCAAGCTATATGAGATTTTTACTAATGCAAATTTTGGAACCCTAGATTGCAAATTAAACAATGCAAGGTGCAATGCAATGTTAATGCAAGTTATTCCTAGGATGTAGATGCTATCCAAATTAGAAATATGATGCTTGAAATTTGGGGTCACCAAAATGAAACGTATATTTTTTTGTATGTGGAACTCTCTTACACTTCTAGAGTTTTGAACCTAAAAGGAGAGAGACACAAAAACCTTAACGCTTCACTCAAGAAAAAACCCTTGAGATTTCAATGCAAATGAGATTGAAATCTATCAAAGAGGATTGTCTTAAATTTTCAAAATTGATAAGAGGTTCACCACTAATACAAAACTTGGAAAATGCAAGATGCTTGAAAACAAACTATGATATGCAAAAAGACCTAGAAATGCAAATAGATTGTAACAGAAAACTATGAGATTTAAAGTGTGCACCTAGAAATTGGAGAAAGATGGAATGGAGCTTTGGAATCTTGAAATTATTGCTTTTTAGGCCAACTGGCACTCATATGCCAAGTTGGGTGACTTAGTCCTGCTTTGGGTGAACAATGTCAGAATAGGTTCGGATAAATGGGTACTTAGATCTACAAAAATATCTATCAGACTCCTACGGTGAGACTCATTTACCACTAATGGTGAATAAGTCCACTTTTGGATTCTTGGAAATTGAAAAGTGGAATCTATAGCTCTCGGTCTAACTCTAATTCAGATCTCTCTACTAATTCAACCTATAGGTGTTCTCCAAGCCTCTCTTAGGACTTTGAAAACTTTGAATGGCTTTGAAAATTTGATGGAAACTTTTCAAATATTTCTCTTTGACAAATCTGTAACCTAAACCTACAAATCACATACAAAGAGAGGGAAAAATTATTGTGGGGCTAGCAAATAGGGGTTTTCCTTGGTCAAACCCCATGTTGGTAATTAAACCATTGAAATGAAATGGAATATGGAAAGAGAATGGTGAATGAACAAAAAAGAAATGCTATAAATCACCAAACCCATGAAGTAGAATGATGTAAACATGAAAGTAATGGCACTAGTGGATGTAGACTTGAAAATGCTTGAAATGCTTAGAATGCTTGATAGATTTATTGGGGGGTGAAATGAGTAGAAAAACTTTGTACTTATACTTTATTATACAATAATTCTTGAAAATACATCATCATAGGTTGACCATAGACGTTAGAAAATAAAAACCTGCCAAAAAATTGAATTGACTTTGAATTTTGAGCCAAAGGGGACTCATTAGCCACTCTAGTTGAATGGGTCATGAAAAATGGGACTCATGCACCCAAAATGGTGAATGGGTCCCACCTTAGGAATTTGAGGTGGGTTTTGGGATTTAAATGTTTTAAATGATGTTTAATGGGTTTATTCTCAAAAAAACTTATAAGTAAGGCCTATAGATGCAAAATGGGGCCAATTAAAGCATAAGAAAGCCTAGAAAAGTGTGAAATTTTGTTACAACACTTTAGAACACTTTGAAATAAGGCTTGGTAAATGATAAAAAGAGGTTATTTAGGTGAAATACATTAATAAGACCCTAGAAAAGTGTGAAAGTGTGTTACAACACTTCACAACATTAGGTAAGGTACCATTAAAATCCTTATTAGTTCACAAGTTCCCAAGACCTAATGTGAATGTATTAACCACATTACAACACTAAATCAAGGAAAAACTAAGCGAACATCCACAAGAAGGACCCAAATGAGAGTGAAAATGTCCAAAGATCCATTTTTCTATGCTACACATCGCAATGTCCTATAATATCTTCCCAAGTAGGAGAGGTAGGATTGTCATAGCTCTCAATCATTGGATCACTTAATATCAATATATCCTCCACAAAAATGTGTTTTTCATGATCGTTCATAATTGTATCCTTATTCACTAAAGCATTCTCACAAGTAGGGGAGGTGTTAGGATATGAATGGAGACTAGGTAAAGTAGTTCTACTGATCTTATCTTCTTGTTTCATAATGTCTTCCAAAGGGGGAGGAGGAGAAGGAAAAACAAGACTTTCATGATTCTTAATAATTGTATCTTCTTGCACCAAGATACCTTCTTCACTAATAGGAGAGGTATCAAGAGAAGAACAATTATGATTTTCATGAGTGTTGATGCTTGAATCCTCTTGTATTCAAAGCTTTAGCGGATGATCTAGGGGAGATGAAGTCGTCAAGGGCTTCATCTAACATGTCAAAGTAATCACTACTAAATAGTTTGAATGATATGCTTTGTCCAAGGCTTATCATTTGTTGTTTGTTTCTTTTGATGTTTTTGGTTTTGGTTTTTGTTTTCTAATGAATGCCAAATGTAATCTAATCTTATCAAACTATGAATGAATGCTAGAAATGAAAAGTACAATAATGTGATTTTATCCACAATTGAAATGAATCTAAATTAAGCTAGATTTAATGAAATACATGAAACATAAACTCCACAAACTAAAAGAATTATCTAACAACAGCTAACAAAAACCTAGAAATGATGTTTTTAATTTGTTGTAAAAGGTAGTTTTAGGTCTGATCTTGGACTAATTCGCCTAGAGGGGAATATGAGCCCCAGTTAGGGTTTTTTCAGGGGTATAAATGTTGATAAACAATCACCACAAAATACCTTAAAATCGGGAAAAAAAGTTTATACTAGGACTAAATCACCCAAAGGGGCATATGAGTCCTAGATTAGGGTTTTTGTACCAATTTCAAAAAATTTGTGTGAATGTTGTGTTGAATACCCAAGATACTGAGAGGGGGGTGAATCAATATCTTCTTAAACTTATTGAAAAAACACCATCCAATTACTCCAATGCATATAATAGTAAAAATGAGCAAGAGCATTAATAGAACATAAAAGCACACATCACATGAACACCAGAATTTTTACATGGAAAACCCAAAATGGTAAAAACTGTGGTGAGGATTAGCTCACAATATATACTTATAACCAATTATAAGATATTACAAAGGGTGGCTCACTGCTAGGACTCACTGTCCAAAATGGGAGGCTCACTACCTACAAAAGATGCAATAACAAGATGGTTTTCAACCAGAATTTGAATTGGTAAAGTTACACCTAACAAGTGTTGATTTAGTTGCTTTGATGCTCAGTAAACTGACTTTACACACTTCATCATCTTCACATACTTGTCTATCTTCACACACTTCGCTTCATACTTTGCTACATCAATCAAAAAAATTTCCAATATATATCTAATTCATCCACAAGCATCAATTAGGTTGGCCTAATTAGATGCAACCCTTATTCACCAAAAAGATAACTATCAGCTTCAAGCATGTACACAATATTTCTAAAAACAATTCAATCATGTAGCATGCTACAACATGTCAGTATGGACCTAAGATAGGTCACACATACATCCACAATACAAAATTAATCCAAATTTACAACATCAACTATACATTAGGTTGGCCAGAGATAGACCTAATAGCAAAACATAACAACAGAGTAATTCCAACTCACTGGATGAACACTTGAACACATGGGATTTTAAAATTACAAGATTCTAGCATCCAAAAACCATTTTCCAAAATTGCAAGCAATGATAATTATCAGAAGAGGATTGAGGATCAAAATACCAAAGGATAATGACTATATACTGGTTCAGATACTAGTTCACAATAACAAATCAAACTTGAACTTGAACTTCCAGTTGCAACTCATATAACATGGTGACATCAATGACAACACAAAAGATGCATAATGATATGTTCTTCATTCTTCCAACATGTTGTGTTTTTTGTTTTGAATGATGTCAAGGCTAAGTGAAATTACAAATATCTAGTGGAATTTAATTATGCAAGAGGTAAAAATGCAATTTATATGCACTTTCACTAATGCAATTTTAAGAAACCATAGAATGTCAATTAACGAATGTAAAATCTAATGCAAAGTTAATGCAAGCTAGATCTAGGACTATGATGCACTCCAAATTTTAAATAATGTGTTCTAAATGCTAGGCTTATGTCAAGTTCACCAAAATGAAAGGTCAAAAATTGTCGCTCTATGGTTTAGGACATAGAACAACAAGTTTTCTAGACATGTCATTCAAGGAAACCCTAGAGATCTCAATCCAAGGATGAAATGAAGGGAGGAGATCTGCTAAAGGTTGTCCTAGAGTGTGATTAGGGAATAAAAAGGGGTTCCCCACCAAGCTTGGGCTTAGAAAGACAGGTAACGTGCAAGACCTACTATCAAAACCTAATGATATGCAAAACTCAAATGAATGACCTAGAAATGAATGCAAATCAAAATAGTAAAGTGAGAAAACATAGAGGTGTACCTGGAAACCTGTAGGAGCTCGGAACAAGGTTTGAAATCCTAAAAATGTTGACTTTAATTCTCATTGGGACTCATATGCCAGGTTGGGTGATTTAGTCCCAGATTAGAGTTTCTAGGTAGAAACTAAAATCTGGTAGAGACAAGTCTGAAACTTCTAAAAATTGGAAAAATCATTATACTAAGACTCATAAACCAGAAGTAGCATATTAGTCATGTTCTACTTTTTCAAAAGTTCAAGATTTGAATCTTCTCTCCTATCTTTTCTCTTCCTTCCTTGTGAAGATGTTCTTGTTTCTTGGTCTAAAACTCTGAATTAGGACCTATAGGTGAATTTTCATGATCTTGCAATGTAGATGACAACTTGATAATCTTCCTCAATATTGAAACTTTTTCTTCAAAGGGTCTTCAAACCTAAAAGCACCTAGATCTGCAATCACACATGTATAGAGAGAAAAACTTGTTGATTGTTAGGAAATAGGGGTTTACCTTGGTCAAACCCTGTTTAGGTAATTAAACCATATGATGAAACAATGAAACATGAAAATTAAACATAAAACATGAATAATGATATTGTTGATCATCAAAGCTTGCACCTCTCCAATAGCCTTATGGGAAATTCAACGAGTGGGGGACCAATTTGCACCTCACTGAATAACTCTAAGATTTTATTAGAAAGCCATGTCTTCTTTGAGTTGGGAGAAAAAGTAGAAGGAAATTTAAATATAAAACATAAAAATGGTGATGCGCCAAAGCTTTTACAATATTTCAAACTCAATTTCTTTCCTATGAATGATATAATAGACATAGAATGCCACAACCCTTCATTCTTGGGAAGAGAACAAGCAACAAAGACTAAGTACAAGCACAATGTAGTATTTCAAATATCCCCATGGGAAGCACTCATTAAGGTTTGATCAAGTATGGAAAGCTCCAAAAGTTAATAAAAACATTCAAAAATTGTTCAAACCCTTTCTCTTTTTATAGCATAATATGGAAAAACAACAACCTTTAAAGAAAACGGAGAAGTTCAATAGACATTATCCAATTTCTAAAAGTTATTGTTATATCATAGAAGTCTACAACATGAAAATCAACTACTCAAACTATCAAATTAAACTTAACACAATGTTTTTATTATGAACGAAAATATAAAGAAGAAACTTGGCAATGGCCATAACATGCACAGTTTCAAAGGTTTCTTCTAGACATATCACACTTAAATATCAAATGAACATAAAAACAAAGGTTGGATGCCAATCCAAAAAATGTTTGAGTTAAAACAATATAATATGCCAGAGAATAGTAGTGTTCTATAAACCTTAAACTTCTGAAAATATCTCTAAAACTAAGGAAAACTAAAAGAAATTTCAGAAAAAAAATTCTTCTTTGACTTGTCGCCTCCTATTTATAGTTGAAAAGAGAAAACCACCACCAACATTCCAAAAGTAAATACTACCAAATGTCTACATCTAATAGCTCATGATTTGATTGTAGATCTCAATTAGATCACATAAATCCTTGCTCATTAATTCCCAACTACCTCATTAATTTCCTTTAGATATTTATCAAAGACTACAATTTGAAAACAATCAGATCTTAAAAATATCCTGGAAAAATATGATCAACCAATCACATAGATTGATGGCATCGACTTGAAGGTTCCAACCCAAAAGCAAGAAAGACCTAGCATGCTCCAACAAACTCCATCCAAAAGAGATCACTCCTTAAAAGCACAAATTTCCCAAAGCAAAGAGATAACATGTCGAGCAGGCAAGGAATCTCACATTTATGAAAATAGCCCTAGAGAAAAATCCTGCGAAGGTAACATGTGCCTCGACTTTCTCCCAAAAGGAAGATGATAAACAAAAGTCGTGCATCCAACTTGTGGCACATTGCACACCTTTCAGAACATATTTTTTCTTTAAGCGCGGATTTAGGGTAAGTGCACAAAGTTGAGTCCACGAAATGTGAAAGTTTTTTCCCTTAACCAAAAAATTGAAATCGACATTGAGGAAACGGGATCCCGTTACGATTCGGGATCCCGAGCCTGAGACGAAATGGGATCCTGCTTTTTAAAAATTGAGATCCCGTTTCCCATAGGATTCTGAACCTATGGAAACATAATATGATTCCAATTTATAAGAAACGGGATCCTGATTTATAAAATACGGGATCCCGATTTATAAATAACGGGATCCTGAGTTCTATAAATCAGGATCACATTTTATACTGCTATTTATTTTTAAAAAAATAGTTTTCATTGCTCTAGAGATGGGACCCCGAGTATTGGCGTCAGTGACTCCACGACCAGCTACAGGTACCCCACCTAAACACCATTTTGTTGCATTTTTTATTTTGAATTGAAATTTTGAAAGAAATATGTTAATTTAGCATGTTTTTTTTATTTATTTCACGTTTTAATCATTTTTAAAATTGTTATAGTAGAATTCAATAATTGTAAAAGTAGACGAAAACTTGCAATGAAACCTAAATATTTTTTAATAAAAATGAAAAAAAAACCTTGAATTTTGTTTTAGAAACAAAATTTAACTTTTGAAACCTAAATTGTTCGATTAAACCCAAAAAAAATTGATTTTGAAAACCCTAATTGAAACAAAACAAAAAATTTGCATTTCAAAACCCTAGAAATCGAAATGAAATAAAAACATTGCATTTACAAATCCAAATCAAGCTTTTTGAAACCCTCGAATTCAAATCAAACGAAAAAAATTGAATTTGAAAACCCTAGTTTGAATTGAAACGAAAAAATTTCATTAAAAACCCTAATTGTTTAAAACTAAAACCCTAAATTGAATTAGAACAAAAAATTTTGTTAAAAACCTAAATTGGAATCGAACAAATCATTTTGATTTTGAAAACTAGGTAATTTCAAGGTAAAAAAAAATCATTCGCATTACTTAAATGTTTTAAATTTTATTTGCTTTGTATGGAAAAAATGATATATATTAAACTTTAGTTTCAATATTAAATTATAATTAGATTAGAAATAAATATGTTAAAGAATGGTTAAAATTCATAAAGTTTATCTTGATGTTTGTTTGCAAATTTAGTTAACAAATTCGTAAATTTAAACACGTACAATTGATTCCAATTGACACTAACTTGCAAGTCTAAATTATGCCAAGGGCCACCCAAACTTCACCCTAAGTTTTCTAAACCCTAGACCCTAAACTGTAAAATCTAAACCCATAACACTAAAGCATTTGAAATTTATGAACCCTAGACCCTAATCTTTCATTGGACATACCTAAAATTATGTAGGTTCAATGTCAAGAATGGGTCTATTTGGTAGATTTATGAAAACTACTTTGAATATCCAAAATGCCATAAAAGTATAATTATAGCAATTCCAATTGGAAACACTTGCGTACATATATATCGTATGAAATTTAAATCTACGAAGGTGTCTATCATATAGGCGAGTTGATAATACATGGAAAGAGGTTTGTATGGGAATATATGTATTAAGAAAAACATACCACATGACCTCTATAGGATTTTTAAGATGTGATCCTAGATAATAATCCACCCATCCTCAATCATAATGGATTCTTTAGCAATTAAGAGAGATTCAATTTAACCATAAAATTACCTATATTTTGATACTATATAGATTTATGTGGAAGGATAGAAATGCATCAATAAGGAGACCAAGATGGAACCATTTAACACCTACAAGGTACACCTATTACATGGGAAAGGGAGGAAGTACATCATGATAGTTTGGAGGAACTACATGCTATTATTACAATTTAGAGATCTAGGAGGATGATTCATATAAAAGAAATATAATTAAATATTTATATTATTTAATATATTATATTTAATATAATATATTAAATAATATAAATATTTAATATCATAAAATATAATATAAGATTACAATTAAGGATAGGTAATGTTACAATTTACTTGGGGTTTTAATGACGATTAGGCTTAAGATTCAATTAGGTTTGTAGTAAATAGTTAGGTTACAATTAGGAATATCTAATAAATATTAATATAATTATAATACAAATATAAATTAATTTAAATATAATATAATATAGGAATACATTTAAGATTAGGTAAAGGTTATAATTTAATTAAGTTTCAATTAGGTTTGCAATTCAATTAGGATATGGTTAGGGGTGGGGATCATTTAGCATTCTATTATTGTTAGAGTATGGGTTACATTTAAGATTATTGTTATTTTTGTGATATGTATAGATTGATTCTTTTTTAACATCATGATAACTTTTTTTTATTAGAGGGGTAAACACTTTTGACCCAGAGCTAGATGGAACCAACGAGGCTATAGTATGACTAAATTTGGACCTCACTAGACATCTAGATCCCCTTAAGCCATCCTATCACCTTAAATCATAAATCGATTTCTTAAGGGGTCCCAATATGACAAATTTCTTAAAGGGATCAAAGAAGTTCTTAAACTTTGGTGAAGTTGCCCAAGGCAACCAAATTTAACAATAATAAGATCATGCAAGATTATAATATGAATGCGATTTCATGATCTAGGTTGGTCAGTTGAAACAAGAGTAGATCTCAATCAACTATTCCACAAGAAAATGTTCTTCACTAACTTGCAAGTTCATTAAATATTTCAAGGGGCGCCAAAACTTTACCCTAAGTTTTGTAAACCCTAAACTCTGAACTCTAAAATCTAAACCCTAAACACTAAACCATTTATTTTGTCCTACCCAACACCATAAAGTGAAATTTGGTTGTCTTAGGAAAATCCACCATATTTCATTCCCTTATGCCATGCAATTTTGTCCTAGGATCTTACTACATGTACATCCCCTTAAGTTATCCTATTACTCTAAAGTCTAAACCCTAAACCCTAAAGCCATCATTTTTTCTTTTTCTTAGGCTCTTAATGAAATTTGGTTGCCTTAGGCAACTCCACCAAATTTCATTACCTTATGCCATGTAATTGTTTCCTAGGATCTTGCTGCATGTAGATCCCCTTAAGCTATCCTATTACCCTAAACCCTAAACTCTAAAGTCTAAACCCTAAACCTAAGCCATCATTTTTCTTTAAAGGCTCTTAGTGAAATTTGTTGCCTTGGGCAACTTCACCAAATTTTATTCATTTGATCACGCCATTTCTCCTAGGACATAGACGAATTTAGCCATCTTGTCACCCTAAATCGTAATTCAATTTTCTTAAGGGGTTCCAATATGACATTTCTTAAGGGGATCAAAGAAGTTCTTAAAATTTGGTGATCAAAGTGCTGCCCAAGGCCCAACCAAATTTAAAAATAATAAGATCCTGCAAGATTATACAATATCAATAGTTAATTGTATTTTCATTCAAATAACATGTGCCTTAGACATATAAATGAGGCTTACATATAATTTTATCCTTTGTATTCAATTATTTAAGGCCATTTATATTGAATGGTTTAACTTGGTATTTCCAAACATGTACTTACATCTTGGAAATTAAAATCTAATGTAGGTTCACTCATATCTTAAAGATCACATGGATCCATTCAATAATATCCCTAATCCACCTCCATCAGCCATCCATCTCCAACACCTTCACCTCCACCTCCACCCACTCCACCCTCATAACCCCCACCTCCACCAACCAAAATCAATGAACAGCTCATTTGTAGAAAAAATCAATGTTCTGCTAGAACCATCCAAGATCAAATCAACATTATTCAAAATGAAGAATGTGTTGCACCTCCTGTGAGGATGTTTGCATCTAGGATGCAAACCCTTGTTGATGTTGTCGGGCTATGGATGGGATCGTAGATGAGCATCGACAATGGCTAGAGGAGAGAACTCCTAATTTTGAAAAGGAAAACACAAAGAAATGAAGATCTATGTAGTAGAGAGCCATAATAGTTTATAAATTAAAACAATGATCTTAAATAGTTATGAATTTATAAATTTGGTGAACGATGGATATTTTGTGTGATGAATTTATAAATTTGGTTCCAAATGGATATTTTAGTGACATGAATTTATGATTTTGGTTCTAGATGGATATTTTTAGTGACATGGATTTATGAATTTGGTGGAATTTATGAACTTATAATGAATGTATATAATAGTATATAATAGTATATATTTTATGACTATCTACTAGATCATGATTTCTCCTGCTGAAAAATTGTAATATGTGTGTGTGTGTGTGTGTGTGTGTGTGTGTGTGTATTAGACATAAAATGAAATCTTGTGAATGTTTCAAGTTTATTGTTTAGTATGTATGTGCATGTATTAAAAATTTGCATAATAGTTCTTAAATTTTGAAATTTGTATATGTATGTATGTATAGTTTAGTTTAATGATTTGTACACATGCAAATTATGCATCATATTTTTTATTTTAAATGTACATGTACATACATTTAATTTTTAATTTTGTATGGACATTTCTCTTGAGTTGAACAATCAATGTATATTTATGTACATTTCAATTAAATATATGAGCTTAATATATATGTTGCTCATCCTATTTCAATTAAATATATGATCTTAATTTTTGTATGCACATGGACTATTTTGTATGATTTAATGCAGGTGCACATTATATCAAGCATATATCATGGATGATTTTAACATTGATGATATCATCAATCCACCAATCTACCATAGCCACAGATCCCCAATCTCCACCTCCACCTCCACCTCCCCCTCCCCCTCCCCCTCCACCTCCACCTAATATGCCACCTCCAACACCTATGGCATCTGATGAGGCTCACTTGAGAGCACGAATAAATGATCAAGTTGCATCCTTACAAAATCAAATCAATGCTATGCAGAGTCAAGCATTGATTGCTCCACATGTGAGACATTTTGCATCTGCAATGCAAAACATTATTGATTCCATCAGGATGATCAATTTTGATCTTGATAGGCATCGACGAGATAGAGAACAAATGAGATAATTTTATTCTGATGGTCTCTCTTACAAACAAATATTAGACCTTAAAATAACGAAAGCCCATCTAGCCCCCTACTTTCTTGACCCCGTTACTTGACAACCCATTCCACCCAACAAATCTAGAATATCCATGAGGTGGTGCATGCATCCACAGATGATTGCACATTTTTGGGATCAATGGTATATGGTTTTTGATAGTCCCCCACATGCTAATTGGGAGTGCCCATTGTATTTTTTGAGAATACTGTATGTAAAGTTTGTTTTGGGGAAAAAGCTCAATTATTTTGATTTTAGATCATTTCAAGGTGTTGGTGGCAGCATGCCACAATAGAGATTAGGGGCAAGGGTTGATCCCTGATGCCCTGTGCATGCACAACCCCTTGTTGTTGCTCCTGGTCCTGCCATTCCTACACCTGTACATCATCAAGCTCTGGTCTCAACATTAGGTTCCCTTAGTACACTCGCAGGAGACCTTGATCAGCATGCTTCTGTGATAGCGAGTGGGGAGCATAGAGACGATTTATGATGATGGTGCTTTTTATGGAGCCGTCTGAGTACCGCCTGTGAGTGTCAAGACCCTCACCCCCATATATGTACTAGTTGTCATCAAGTGTGCTATGGACCTGATCAGTCTACACCTAGTTCAGGTGGACGGGGAGATTCTGGTGGTTCATCTAGTCGCATCAACTCATTTGTAGAGTTCCTCATAACAAACCATCACCCCAAGGACACTACGACATAGGTATAAATATGCATCTAGATGTAGTTCATTTTATAATAATTTTTATGGTTGTATATATCAAAGAAAAGTTTGCAATACATTTTAACAATCAAATTGTTTGGT
This sequence comes from Sequoia sempervirens, assembly GCA_007258455.2. Taxonomy (NCBI): domain Eukaryota; kingdom Viridiplantae; phylum Streptophyta; class Pinopsida; order Cupressales; family Cupressaceae; genus Sequoia; species Sequoia sempervirens. The sequence continues at coordinate 567,462,253 of VDFB02193867.1, read as the reverse complement.
GTACAAATGACACTAACAATGCAAGGGCAATCATCTATTCCACGAGTACATACATCAACACTGGTCATACTTGGCAACCCTTATGGGGTATTTTGATTTCAATTTTAAAATTATATATGAAATCATAAATTATTTAACTTGACTTTTAAATCTATAATTGAATCACATATATGTTTCAAATATTCATGTTGAGCTAGGGTGGGAGTCAATCTAAGATCCATCAGCCGATTCCTCTGAGGGATTTTTCAAGCACTCTTCCACTATCGAAAGTGACATAAATTAGGCGTGTACATTCATATCATTGTAAATTTGTTTTAAAAGTTTCATTAGTATAGTTACAATTTTATGAGTTTTGAATTCACTAGATATATGAAACACATGCATGTACACTTGTAAATATTATAAGTGTTAAATGTCTATGTACATGTATGTCTAGGTTGATACCACAATAAGAATGGGCATTGGGCAAATATTTGATGTTGCAGTTACTCGTGAGGCCAATGATTTCCAGGTTGTTTATAAAACTTTCTACACAAAATGTGCAAACTTGAATATATATATATATATAAACCTAATTCAATTGTGCATGCTTTAATTTTGATCTTGTAGGACTTTTAGTGAATTTTCAGCCCCACTCCATACACATAGTTACACCCACCAGAGACATGTAGAGAGCAGGTTTCGTGATCAAACGGTAATTTTAATTTTTATTATATTTAAAGTGAATTATAAATTTTAAAATTGAATATATACATATTAATATGATATTTTCACATATTCTTTTCTTTTTATAGTGATGAGACACATCCCAGAAGTTGAGCATGTAAATGCATGTGTCCTGAGAAGAGCCTAGTGCACAACCTCATAATACAATATGTAATTAAAATATGATAAAATTTAAATTAAATTGAATAAAAATAATAATTGTAGAGTTGTTACCTAATTTTGAATTTCTTTGTCTTGTTTATGTAGATTGGATTTAGAGAATTTAGAGGTTTCTTCAGCGCACTGAGCATCCGTGATGTAGATATATGGTAATTTAATTTTATGATGGATTATAAAATTAAATTGTCATTAAATCATTTTTTATTGTCTTACATCTAATTTCATCTTTCTCTTATGTACAGAGTGTTTCAGGTCATCCACATAGTCCGCATGGTGTGAAGAGGTCTCTTGAGTATAGAGACAGTACATTACCTACAAACATGTGATTTTATGTGTTTTATATTTCTTGTTTATCATGTACTCTGTTGGACTTTATTTCATGTGTTCTTAATATATTGGTTTCATGCACTTAATATGTTACATAAATTATGGACTTTATTATTATTTGAAATTTTAATTTACACATGTACATTTATGCATTTTATGTTCATAGTCAAGACATTAATATAGGACATTAATGTGAAATTTAGTGAAGAATTCATAATTGTATTATATTATGAATAACATACTTTGAGTCAAGTAAATCTTCATATTGTATCCTAAATACAATCCTGATCCTTTTTCATAAATTAATGTTGATATTAAGGAAAAAAGTACTATATAACTCCCTTACCCTTTGTTCACATGGATACATAAAAAAAATTATGATATTATCACAATGAATTCATGTTCATTTTGAATGTTTATATTTAATTCATAATAATTTATTCCCCATGATAGTCTTATTACCTTATGATTTAAGAATCTTGTCCCCAATATCATTAGACACTAGATTTGGATAGTTTAATATTCCATTAAAAAATAGTTTTCTATGTCTCTTAAGGCCTAATGAGGAATAACTATTTGTTATCTTTAAAAAATTACTTCTAAATTATTCCCTTATTTAGTGTTGTGTACATTTAACTTATATGCTTACTTTTTATTGATATAAAACTTGATGATACTATTATCACCTTTGGTTATAGATATTAAGTCTTGAATTTTGGTGTCCATGTTGCATTTGTTAATCTTGCTATGCAATCTAAACCTACCATGACTCAATTTATTAATATATATATCTTTAAGTTCATCCATCATGGCTAACCTTTGCTATATGTGTTTTAAAATATTTTTATTATTTTGTTGATCATATGCATGTGCATCTTGAAATTAAGTTTCATGTTCAAAACCAACATAGGAATGTGTAGAAGTATTGAATAATATATAATTAGGATTTATTCTATTATGATCATCAACAATCAAAATTTCTACTTATACATTATATATTTGTTCCTCAGTTTTTTCCTGTTATGTTTCTTGGCTTGCATAATCAAACTATAGTGATTCTTATCATAGTCCTAAAATACAATTAGTAGAATAATTTTAGGTTTAATCTTCTTTTCAATGAACAACAAGATATTTTCCTTCTAATGTATTAATTTTAATTTTATGAGAGAAAATTTATGTGGATTTACCTACTTATTTAGTTCAATAAATTGAATTTTACCTCATTGTTGGTGCACTTGGAATTCCTATACCTTGTGAATATCATGGATATCACCATTCTTTGTTATTTTATTCTTTAATTTTTCCTTAACTAGATTGACAAATAAAGTCATTGCTCTAAACTCTTAAGCAAATAAAATTCTTTATAGTGAAAAAATATAACAAGGTATTGATATAATTAGCTAAATGCCATTTCTATAAAAATGACACCATTAGTTTCTCAAATTAGTAATGGAAAAAGTACATACTAAAAATTAGGGAAAGAGGTAATCATTAGAAAATATAAATTATGATAAATATGAGAATGTGTATATGTAAAACAACAAATCCATTAGGTGATGAATACATAGTGTACACACCTGATAAATTTTAAAAATGATGAATATGGATCTCAATCCAAAGGAAAATTAATTTCATCATTGTTTCCCCCATTTAGAATATCATGATTGTGTGTAGTGTATGAAAAATGAATAAAAGTCTTGCCTCCATGCGTCAATAACAAGAAAAAAAATAGAATATCACATAAATTATGATAACATAAGAAATAGAACATGACCCAATAAAATTTTCTCCAGAATTGCTGCTAGTGTTATAGGATAAAGTTTTGGGTAAAGGTTAGGATTAGACACAACTAGAGTTAGGGGTTAGGCTCAATT
>VDFB02193867.1:567437285-567459067 GCA_007258455.2 Sequoia sempervirens | reverse complement strand
TTTTTGATCCACTTGTGCATGTTTATAATCCCATTTGTTATTTTATGGTCATCTATAAACTTTCAAGAATCTCTTCTTGGGATATAAATCTTATGAGGATAAAAATTCAAGCCTAAAAATTAGTGTATTAGCTTGCAAAAATTATAGAATATGCAAACAAAAACTCTATCTTAACATGTGAATTCACATTCAAGATAAGATTAAATATATGTAATATAATTTTACAACATGAAAGAATAACTATATACTATTATGTACATGAAATTTAATTTTCTAACTGTAGGAGCTTCTCTATTTGCACCTTATACATGCAACCTATATCTATACAAGTGACCATTAGTTAGGCCTTGAAAAATACATGTCATACATGTAAGGTGGAATATCAATAGAAATATTTTCTTTGTTACATCTTGTTGGACAAGAATCAAAAATCAGATCTGAAAACTGTTTATCATTCTCTTAACATATTTAAATATAGACTATAATTATATGAACACTACATTAATATTTAGTAAATGAATTAAGAATAAGACTCCTATCTATGATCTCACCAACTAAACCCTGATTATTATTATTCAATGATGATATTATTAAAGAAAAAAAAACATTTTTATCGTGTTCAAAATAATAGTACAAGTATTTGGGACACTCATTGTCGGAAAGGAAATATATATTTTCAATATGAAGCAGTTTGAATGAAATCAACACCTAATAACACCTAATAATATCAGTACAAATATTTTAACTACCTCAATATTCACGAGGCAACTCCATCAAAAGATTTTATGACTTCTGACTTTTAATTGGACAAACAACCCATCAAACATCGCGACTTTTGATTTTTAAAAGTCGAAATGACAGAAATAATTTATTTTCCTCGAAAAAATACAAAGACGACTGATTTCCGGGATTCTGTAGACTGTTTAAGGTCTTTCAAAATAATTGGTAGCATCCTGATTCGTATTGTTTTTGCCACAAGACAAATTTACGGAGAAAATGTTGAATCAGCAGACGTATGAAATGTAGCGCTTGGTGGAATATAAGCGTTTACCAAATCAGAGGGACAATCGAAACAATGCGTATCAGAGGGACAATCGAAACCAATTGGCTTTCTAATATTATAATTATTAGTGGTTAGCTAATGAAAGAGAATTACCAAAAACACCAAAGTTAAAGCTGTCGTGATTTACTTTTCGCATATAAATACGATACCGCTTTCGTGAACAAAATTAAAAAAGAGTTAATCATGGTAGGGTTGTCAAGTGTGCTGAAATTTGCGGCACTTGTCTGTTTAATTTTGGTATCGCCATTGCCAGCGTGTGGAGCCATTGTGCACCACAAATTCACTGTGAGCAGTTTTTTTATAATCCAGTAAAATCTAAGCATTCTGTTCAGCCTGAGGTCTAAGTTGTATTTTTAACCGTGTTACAGATTGGAACACAGAAGGTCACTAAATTGTGTGACATTCAGACGGTTGTAACAGTCAATGGACAGCTTCCTGGCCCGACTATAACCGTTCACGAAGGCGATAATCTGGTCGTTGAAGTGGAGAACAATGCACCATATAATGTTACTATACACTGGTAATAAAGAGTCAAAGACTATTCAAATTTTCATCTATTGAAGTTTGGCTTGATAATAAAATTATGGTAGAGGTTTTTACTGTTTATGATTTTGCAGGCATGGCGTGACGCAGCTCAAATCTTGCTGGGCAGACGGAACGCCCTACGTATCGCAATGTCCGATCATTCCTGGGAATAAATACACCTACAATTTTACAGTGAGAGGACAGGAAGGGACGCTGTGGTGGCATGCGCATATCACATATCTCAGATCTACTGTGCATGGAGCTTTGGTTATTTTACCCCGGCCTGGAATCGACTATCCTTTCCCCAAACCAGATGCTGAGATTCTTATTATTTTGGGTAGGTTGCTCTTTCCCACTCAAATCCCTTATCTTGAAATTCTTAGTGAAAGGCATATGCGAATGTTATGTAGAAGATCTGTCTGATCTATGTAATATCAATTTTTGAGGCAGCCTATTTGATAGGGCTGCTGCTTTAATTTGGATCTGTGTGGCCACTTTACTTAGTGATCCCTTGGAATAGGTGATCCGTGCTTCTTTGAACACATTGTTTAGTAAATCTGTGTTTCTTTCAACGCAATGTTTAATGAATTTGTTATTAAAGAGTTTCATGGAAACACACCAAATATCAAGTCCTGTAACATTTCTCAATGTATTTCTATATATTTACTTCTTACCTCAAAATTATCTCCATTTCAATATAACTGTATATTACTCTATTCATATTTTTATCCACCAATTTTAAATACCCACTCATCAAATAACCTAATTCCCCAACTCAATGTACTTAATTAATTTTTTTTTCTACCAAAATATTATAAACATATCTACCAAAATATTATAAACATATCTATTATACCTTTTAGCAATACAACTGGTAGAAAATAACATAATGTAATTTCACTTTCGAATGCGAGACTAAGAAACTAAAATTGCCTCATTCCCACGTACTACAGGCTACGTCAAACATCTACCTATGCATGACCTGCATTGACGAGTTCATACTTGCTGCCATCGTCATCTATCTAATATTTTTGGCGTATGTTGTCTAAAATGATTTTACTTGATTTATTTGGTTAAGTGTATCAATCAACTATTGATTACATAGACACTCCACGGAGCTTTGGCCTTGATTAGATTCTATGTAGAAGTTAAATCTATCGTAGCTTGGACCTTAGAAGTATCAAAACTTGGACCTAATAACTAAGATTCAAATTAAAACGTAAAATCGAATAATCTATAAGTGAGAACAAAAAACCGTTGGAACAATTGGAATAGCGAAAGCGAAGAATACCGACTCCCAATTGCGAATTTCAATATAATTTTTGTTTTTGGGTATACTATGCAGGTGAATGGTGGAATGCAAACGTAGAAGATGTGCTGGCTAATGCCATTCGAACAGGAGCTGTACCAACCGACTCCAACGCATCCACAATCAATGGCGAACCGGGGGACTTCTTCCCTTGCTCTGCAAAGTGTGCGCATCAATGAAAAATTAGATTTTTTAAAGTATATCTGAAGTTATACTAGTTTTGAAGAGATGATTATTTAATTAATGAATTGTGAATGCAGACACTACAAGGTTTTTGGTTGAGAGAGGGAAAACTTATCTAATGAGGATCGTAAACTGTGTGATGCTTCATTCATACTTCTTAAAAATTGCTGACCACCTGATGACTGTTGTGGCAGTGGATGCCGAGTATACAAAACCATATACAACCGATGTACTGCTGACACATCCAGGTAACACCATGGATATCCTCATAACAACTGCCCAACAGTCAGGGCTCTTTTACATTGCCACCCGCGTATATAACAGCCAACCTCTGGGTACTGATTTTGTAAATACCACAACAACCGCAATACTGCAATACAAAGATTCCAGTAATACGTCTGTCCCTGTGCTGCATACTCTTCCTGCATTTAATGATACTGCAACAGCAATCAAATTCAGTAGCAATCTGAGAAGTCTCAATCCCTGGGTACCACAGATTTTTGACGTGGACATGTTACTAACTGAGAAAATCAGTAGGAATCTGAGAAGTCAAATGCCATCAGTACCACAGATTGTTGACGTAGAAATGTTAATAACAGAGGGCTTGGCACTTATAAGCTGTCTAAACAATTCATGTGCAGGTCTCTACGGCGGAAGAGCTGTTGGAGCTTTTAATAACATTTCATTCTTTGAGCCAAATATCTCAATTTTGCAGGCCTATTATTTTGGTATAGAAGGAGTGTTTACCACAGATTTTCCTGATAATCCTCCAGTAGTATATGATTACACAGGAACTGTGCCATTGAGTCTTTGGGGACCTGAATTAGGAACAAAAGTAAAAGTTCTGAAATTTAATAGCAATGTGCAAATAGTGTTTCAGAATACCGGGATTATTACAATAGAGGATCATCCTATACACCTTCATGGCCATAATTTTTATGTTGTGGGGCAAGGTTTTGGAAACTATGATTCTCACACGGATCCTGCAAAATTTAATTTGGTAGATCCTCCATTGGTGAATACCAACGGAGTTCCTCCTGGTGGGTGGGCGGCAATTAGATTTATAGCCAACAACCCAGGTAAGCTAGTTTCAACTCTATATATTTTCATTTACAATTGTTGTTTTCCTATTGAAGCAAATTAGTTTTAAAATAACATTAGCATTCTGTTTTGAGTCGATTGAGATTGACCCATATTTTATTTCATGCATAATATTTCATAAGAATTATAATATAAATAGTTCACTTACACTTATTGTACTTAGGCATTAACACTGATCTTTCTCCTCGGTCAACTGTACCAGTAAATATTTAGTTTTGTTAAAAATGCCTTTCACTTCTCAACAACCAAATTATAGTCAATTTCTCTATGTTGTTATGTAACAGGAGCTTGGCTGATGCATTGCCACTTTGAATCCCATTCAGCACTTGGTTTTGACATGGTATTTATTACAGAGGATGGGCCAAGAGTTTCAGATAAATTGCCTCCTCCTCCTTTTGATCTACCCAAATGCTAGCTGTATTGTGAGTTGGTCGGATGGCTGAACCGTCTCTTATGTATATCCTCGTTGTATGGTGAGCTACTTAAAAAATGAAAATGGCGTCTCCATGCAGTTCGGATGAGATCGAGCCTGCTTAGTGTTTACTGGTTCACTTATTTTCTATAAATTATATTGAGCAATTTTTTGTTTTCATAGTTGTGAAGGGAAATAAACTTTTCCTATAATAAATGTAATAAATGTATACAATTTATTTTTAATCTTAATAAAAGATTTAGAGAAATATTATTTTCAAGGTATTTATTTTTTAATAGATTAATGATATAATTAAATAAAAATATAAAAATAATTTTAAATTTGGAAAGTTCATATTTCATATTCTCATTCTTAAGATTTCAATGATTTCTTAGATAATATTTTAATTATTTTAAATAATTTAATAAAATATTCTAGTGTAGAAAAATGTTGTCCTTTACATTTTCGCACTTAATTTGGGAATGATTAACATTAATATGAAACTAATGTTGCTTTGATCTAGTGTTGTAATGTGTTTTACATGTTTACGTTAGGTTTAGTGCCCTTTTAAGCTAAATAGATCTAATTTTGTCTTAATTTAGTGTATTTATTTACACTTTCACATTAAGTTTAGGGCCCTTGTAAACTAAATGGACCTAATGGTGCTTTATTTAGGGTGTTGTAAAGTGTATCCTAACACTTTCAAACTAATCTAGGGTTTTATTAATTAATTGGGCTTATTTATGCCTTAATTGGCCCTATTTTGCACTCACAAGCCTTATTAAATGCATTTTTCTAGAGATAATCCCAACATTTATCAAATAACCAATCACAATTCAGTGTTTTTGGTCATGCATTCTAGATTTAGTGGTTTGGGACTCATACGCGTTGATGTGTTTTTTATGCACTTCTCAACACAGGCAGTGTGTAGGTGCACTACCTCTCTTGAAAGAGAATATTCCATAATCAAATTGTAGAACACTATCCCAAGGTCTCAAATGTCAGGTCTTGACAGTGCTTGGAATATCTCAGTTGTTTGATGTGATCTGCTAGAATCACAAGGCGGACTTACAAATGAGTTACAAAGCATGGGAAGTTGAGTTTGCAAATGCAGATTCAAAGTGTTGGAAGTGAATGAACAGTGGTTGTCCACTCAAAACAGCAAGCTTAAACTCATCAAGTTCATTTGATTTAGCTTCATAGTGATGCTTTGGGTCCTACTCTAACCAAGGATTAAAAAAAATAGCAAAAGAAGAAGGGTTAAGAAAGCTATTCTAATCCTAAGCTACGAATGAACAGTAATAATGGTGGCTGCTATAGTAGACAGACTTCCTAAATTGAGTTTTGCTTGACCAAGAGAAACCTATAGCTACACAAAACTAGTGTAATCTTCTAAGGACTACAGATTTTTACATCACATACACACATCATGTACATGCAATCGAACCAAGTTGCAGCAATAAAGGAAAGAGGCTCAGACTAGCTTTGCAAAGTGATTCATCATCAATGAACCACAAAAAGCATGAGCAGGAAGTTCATCAAATACTATAATAGCAACACCATCATGACATCCATTCAAGAAACTAATACTAAAACTAATATGGAAGTTGAACCATGCATGCAAGATGAGCAAAATCAAAGAGAACATGCATAAAATCATGCAATGCTGTCTTCTATTGCTGCAAATACTTTTTACAACAACTCTCCAACCCTTACAAATGAGGGGCAAGCCCCTATTTATAGTTTTCCAAAGCCCAAATGAATGGCTAGGATTCAATTACATCGAATGGCTCAGATTTGATTTACAATAGGGTTTCATCTACCCTCCATAATATTCAGCAATTTAAAAAACATCTTTGTCTTTTCTCTGTTTTGTCATCTAGTGCTTAGGTGCTGTAGCAGTTTCGTCATTTAGCTGGTTTCCCTTTTACTGTAGATAGTGTTGTGCCCTTAGCACACACGCCCCGTCCGGAACGGGGGCCCTCTTTTCTTTCGCTTTGTCGGGTCTTTTGGGGCTGCCTCATTTTGCGTGCCCCTCTTTTTTTGATGTTCTGCATGGTCGATGTTGGTCCGAGGTTTCATCGTAAATCGACCATGCCTCCATTTTTTGGTTTTGCTACTCTCCGGGGCCTCGTGGGTTCCCTCTGGCTTTTGGGCTCTCGAGCGGCCCTGGGCCCCTCCAGGCCCGGGCCTCTGGGGTTCCCTTATCGAGCTCCCCTTTGTGTTTTCCGCCCTTTGCGGCGTTCCCCGGGCGTCTTTCCGCCCCTCAGGGCCTGCCCTGCCATCTTCTGATTGAAAATCCGGTGAACTCTCCTGGGTGTCGCTTGCTCCATCGGGCCTCGGTCCTTGGAAGTCCGTCTGCGGACTTCCGTCCGGGGATCGCCGTCCGCCTTTGCTCTCCACCGCGGGTTTGTTTTGACCCCCTACTGCGGGACTTGTCGGGCCCAGCCGTCCGGAATTCCGTTCTTGGAACTCTGTGACAGTTTCGTCGTCGTCCACAGCGGAACCCTACCGGTGTCCCGCCATCCGGGTCTCGGACCGACCCTCGCTGCCGCCGCTTAACAATATGAAAATCTTTCAGCGGCAAACCTCTGCCTGTTGTCCACCCTCCGGGCCCCGAGGCTCTATTCGCCATGGCCTTTCAAAACTCGCAAAATATCACGGGGCGACTGTTGCCACGCGGCTTCCCGCCATCTGGACCCCGGAGTCTCCGCCGCTGCCACCGACCTAATTTCAAATTCCACCAACTTTTGGCGTGGCCGTACCGAGAATTTATTGCAGCATTGAAGGCACTTGGGGTATATAATGCCCAAACTCGCTAGTCATTTTCATTGTCCAAATTGAAGCGAATTGGAGCGCCGAGCAGCAGGATCCCAACACCTTCATTTGCCTCACGATCATCTGCGTTCGCATCGCTCCGTCGATTCCCGGTGGATTCCGCACCTCCCCGCTTGGCGTATCTGAGGTAGGCCATCAACTTTTTCTCTCCCATCATTTTTGGTCATTTTCAGGGATTTCGGTAATTGAACGGTTAATTAAATTGGCATAAAATTGAAGAAAGCCAAATCGCGCCCATAACCCATGTGCTAAAAATGAACAAACCTAACAGAACCACCCTCGCCACAGATCTGAAACTTTTTGGTCGCGCGGCTGTTCTTCGAACGGGGCAATCCGCTCGCCCGGGTCTGAGGTCCGTCTCTGCTGTCAAGGTTCGAAATCATCAAACACCTGCGGACGGCAATCCTTCTGTCCAGGCCCGGTTCGCTGGGTTTCCCTTCCCGGATTTTTGTCCGCTTTTCGCCGAGCTCGAACTATCGAGTTGCTCCACCTCCCCAGCGCCCGGATCCTAGCGGCCTCTATGCCGCCATTCCCTTTATCTTGTGGAAACCCCTGCTTTCGCGCTCCTGGGCCCCAGTGGTCGAACCTCCGCCCTCGGAAGTACTCCTCTTGCTCATCGCTGCGTTTATGAAATTCCTTGCCGTCCGCCCAAAAGCTGGAGCCCGGGCCTCCTTTTGCCCTCACACTTTGCCGAATTCCCCGCTGCCCCAGTGGCTTCTGGGCCCAGCCGTCCGGAGTTCCGTCCTCAGAACACCGTGACGGTTCCACCATCGTCCACGGCGGAACCCTGCCGGCGTCCCGCCCTCCGGGACCCGGGTATCTTATCGCCGCCGCCATTCAAATTTGCCGATGATCACGCGACAGCCGTCACCTTGCGTCCTCCCGGTCGCTGGGCCCCGGAATCTCCATCGCCGTCGCCGACTTAAACTCAATGAAAACCTTGCAGCAGCCGTTACCTCGCGTCGCCCCGGTCGTCGGGCCCCGGCATTACTTCCGCCACCACCAAGCCTCAACCATAAGTCTGTGTCGGACGTCCTTTGGCCTCCCAGGCCTCGGGCTCCGAACTTAGCCTCCGGGTTTTCGTTGTCTGTTGGCCGCCTCCGTATGCCTTCTCCTGCCGGCTTCCAGGCCTGAAACCTCTGATGCGCCTTAAATCGATCCAAGCAAGCTCTAAACCACAATCTGGCTTCTACCCACTTCCTAAATCATGTTCTCCATCATGAGCCTCTTAGAATTCTGAAATTTGGCTAAGGGGGATCTCCGGGAGCTTCCTGTCACATTCTCCCTTCCTGACAGCATTCCCGCCAGGGAAGTCCAGCCTCCCGGGCCCGGATTGTCCAGTTGCCCTAAAATGAAATTGATAACATCTGGAAGCAAGATTTATAATAGACTTGATTAATAATTTATGTGTTATCTTTGAAGTGTGTACTAACATAAATGCTTTCGATGTTGTGTTGCCCTGACATCGCCCTTTGCTTCAGAATATATGGAATCAACTGCGGGAACTTCAAGGGCCTCCGCCGAAAGGGATAAGGGCAAGAAATCTGGAAGGGCCGCTCGGGGAAAAGAAGATAAAGATCAGATGAAGTTTCAGTTTCAAAGTGAACCGCTCCAGTCGAAGGTCTCGACCGATTGGAAAGAAATCTCAGATACAAATATTGGTCAAGTGGACATAGATGAGTTCACCCAGAGGGTCAAGTTCGACCCTAAAACAAAGAATGCTAGATTAATACTGCAAAGTGGAATTGCCAAAGCTGCCAGCTTCCCTCCCTCTCTGGTGGCACCTGAACTAGTAATGGCTTGCCGAGAAGCCTACCAAACAGACACCAGGACAATCGTGGACAAGGAGGGGAACATCCTCGCCAACATGTTGCTAGAAGGAATCACAAAGACGTTTCACATACCCACTTTCCCACATATGGAGGTCCCCACTTTGGAGCAGTGCCAGGCGGTGTGGGATGCCAATCCATTGGGCTACAAGAAATCAATTAACCTTTAGTGGCTTAACGAGAAACGGGGCAGCGCAGAAAAAGTTCCCCAAGAGCTATTCTGCAGCGACTTCCACGAAGACTACCATGACCTAGTAACTATGCTGAGCAGAGTCATGGGTCTCCCAACAGCCGCCTACTTCCAAGAGTGGATGGCATATTACATTGAACAAATCCTGCGAGGGAATGAGGACATTAACACCAAGACCTCATTCGACTGGGGAGGCATCATCAGTAACTGCTTCTATGAATAATTCATCAACGTCAAGAAGAGCTCAAAGTTCTATATGACCTCTTACCTGGTATACTCCCTAGTAGGCCAAAGACAGGACAGTGGGTTATTTGTGGCACCAGATCAGGGGCACAGGCGAGGGCTCAAGCCGTTTGACAAGTACCCTTAGCTCCAGTACCGCAACTTCAAGAAGGAGTACTGCCGTGTCAATGATGCATCATCAGATTGATCGCCGGAGACTTTGAAAGGGGGGTCTCTCACAGTGCTAGGGCACTCCTGAAGGAGTATGCCTTCCTATATATCTAGTTCCCCAAGTTTACCTACATCCGTGCCCAAGGATTCACGGAACGGCCAAATAAGTTGCCAAGGTACCCCAACGATAGGATCATTCTCCTGGAGCTTTCCCGACAGCTCCAACAGATTCAGACAGTCTTCGACAACAAGCACGTAGCAGGGATACGCATCCCATGACCCTTGGCTAGGGCCTGTACTGACTGCAGACATCTCAATGCGCCGGCAATTCTGAGAAGGAGCTTAAGGAATATCATTTTGACTGGTACACAGCCCGCCCGTGGATGGATCCACACGACCATGTCAGGAAGGCACTCGGGGCGGCTTATGCTCACCAATACCACGTTGAAGATTTCTGGGCTAATTGCCAAGATGACAAGGAGGTCCACGTAAGGCACTACATGCACATGACCATGCAGTTCTTAAGGAGGGTACAACTGTTCCAGGTGCCAGACCAGCTCGAAGAAGACAAGTCTACAATCATGCACCCAAGGTACCCTGCCGATGCCCACTTGGCAATCCCCTCCATAGACTGGGACGAGCAAGAAGTAGACGACCTGGATACTATCACCCAGCCGATCATAGCTCGCACTAAGGAGTGGGTCGATGGGTAGGTGGTGCAACTGAAGCAACAAGGGGTGGTCCTTACATATGAGGCGCTCAAGAGCAAGCCAAGTGCCACGGAGGATGTTGCCGCCACCACATTGGCTGGTGAGACTTCCAAGTCTCCCCCCGTCACCAGGTCTCAAAAGAGGAAAGGAACATAAACCGCACAGTCTGCAGACCCCAAGGAGCAATCAAAGAAAGACATAGGAGAATCATCTCCCAAGAGGCTCAAGCAGACAGTGACTACAACAGAAGCGCAGCCTCCCTTGCTTCCCCCTCCCCCTATTGGTGCACCGCCCACCTCCCAGACTGCGGTCGCCTCATCCCCGCAGGCGGTGGACATTTCTGTCCATCTTGCCTCTTCGGCCCTGGCCAGATCAATAATTAATGTCGACTTCTCTTATGACATGATCACTTCTCCTTCCTCTACCACCATGTCACCTATCATGTCCCTTCCACTGGCAACAATAGCATCACCTGTCCCCTTTCCACCATACCCGAGGCTATCACACAACATCTACAGAGTCTTCTCCCTAAGCTCTCACAACTCCTAATGGACCCCGCACTCCAAGCAGCCCTCGCCCAAGCCCTCACAACAGCTTAGCCTTCACAACCGCCATGAGGGCCGCCAGCCATGGAGGCTACAATAGAAATATCAAAAAAGTTGGAGGCGCGAGAACATGAAGCCTCAAGGTCTATTGAGGAAGAGGCTGATGAATATCATGAGCACTCCAAATACGAGCATCGAACCATCGACAAGGTGGCCTATGAGGAAGAAGAGACAGCCTCTTCCGAAAGCGTGGATGAAGAGGATGGCTCGGCTGCCAAGGAGATTATTTAGACATTTGATGAGGACCTTGAGGAGGAGTCAGCTCAGCAGCCGCTAAAGGATGTGTCTGAGGCTGAGGCCCATATTGTGAAGAGCCCCAGGGGCGAGGCTGCTGAAGAGAAGAAAGGAGAGGAGGCAACAAAAGAAGAAGATCCCGCCCGAGTATTGTCCACCAAGCTACCTGTTAGGCACCTCGTATTTGTTCAAGACTCCGACGAGGAGGACACTGCTAAAAAAAGAGAAGTGCCCCAAAAGGAGAAAGAGACCGAAATCTTGTCTCTAACTAAGAAAGGTGAGGGCAGCGATGATGCACCTAAAGATAAATACGCCATGCCTGACTAGCTGGAGAAACAGCTGGAGAAGGCTACCCCAGTACTGAAGGACCAGAGGCTGAGGTTGGAGGCCATCTTGGCTCGATCCCTGGCCACAACAAAGAAGGAGAAGAAGCCTAAGGTCCATTCCAAGATAACCATGGACGCTTCCGGCTCTCGAGCAACACAAGTTGCCACACCTACAGTTGGCCAGGAGGGCGTTAGCTTCAATATCTCCACCATCGACTTGGGGATAGCAACCAAAGAGCAGAAGGTTGAACATCTGGAAGAGTCGGTGGCCACAGTGGTGCATCTGATCAAACAAGACAAGGTCACCAAGGACGAACTCAAAGCACAGGTATATCCAGTAGTGGTCCTCAGTGGATGACCTACCCACCACCTCCACGGCCACACCGCAGTTGCTCTCCAAGGAATAGATCGACAAGATGAAGAGGAGGAAGAACTTAGAGAAAACAACTGAGAATTGGTTCCAACAGGTCATAAGCATTGGAAACATGAGAATTGGCATGGCTGTGCGGACAGCCAATAAGTTCTTGGATTTGATCCAATCCTTGGAGAGCACGAGGAGGCTTTGCACTAACTTCCCCGCCACATACGACTCCACCTTCCCGAGAATTGAAGCCATCCTTCAGATGCCTGAGGACACTTGGGAAGAGAAGCTAGAACTAAAGAAAGAAGATCACTGGCTGGTAGATGTATGGCGCAGAGACCTCATCAACCAGAGGGAGAGGATGGAGCAGATCATAAACAAGGTGGATCCAGATATTGAATGGATTAAGAAAATCTGGGTGGAATGCGCTGAGTACCTCAAATTGATGATGGGCTATGATATGCCCACGGTGCAAATAGACGCCGAAAAGATCAAACCATACTTCAAGAAGAAGATGAAGGACGGGATAGCCAAAGAAATCACCACAGAATTCCTGAGTTTTGCTACCCACGCCCTCGATCGATCAGAGCTATTTAGAGATCAAGGCTCGAAGTATGACGAGGATTGGAAGCGACTGGAAGAGAACACCAAGGAATGGAGCTATCAGGCGCTAAGATGTGAGATCCTCGAGATCGACAAGCTCCAAGCGGTCATCCTCAAGTATATAGAGCACGCAGCCTCCGAGGAGCAAGAGGACAACCCAGCCAAGGAAGAAGACCTCCCTGAAGAGTAGCTACAGCCAAGAAGACAACAATTAGCTACAGGACGAAAGAGCAATAGTGTCATCCACTAGATGACGAAATAGGGAAGAGAGAAAGAATGTTTTTAAATTGTAAATCTATTTGGGGGTAGGTGAAACCCTATTTTGTAATGAATCTTGTCCACACAATTGTAATGAATCTTAGCCATTCATTTAACTTTTGGAAAATTATAAATAGAGCACTCCCCTCATTTGCAAAAGTGAGAGTTGAGTTGTTGTAAAGGCACGCTGCAAAAATTTATAAGAAATAACATTGACTTGGTGTATTTTCTTGATTTCTCTCATGTCATTTGATTCATTTCTCCAATTTCACATGTTTAGTTTAGATCTCTTTGCTGTTTAGTTAGCTGTTCATGTTATTTGGGTAAATCTTAGGAATGCTGTTGGGTGATTGTGAAAATTTCTATTTTGTTGATGATCCCTTAGTCCATACTTTTTGCTATTTGCTGAAGGTAGATAGCTGTGCAAAGTTAGCCTAGACTTGATTTGAAGCTACCCCAAACATTTATCTTTAATTCATGCATGTATGTGTTGGATGAAGGATGAAATATCTGCAGCCCTTAGAAGATAGCACAATTTCTATGATACTGTGAAATCCCTGGTTAAGTGGGATATTATTTTGAGGAATTGTCCATTGCAGGAACTCCATTGTCACTATTCATTGCAAGCTTTAGACTTAGGAACTTTTTTCCTTCGCTCTTTTCCTTTTTTTTAGAAACTGAATAATACCAAGGTTCATTGCACATTGTAAAACTAAATCTAACAACCAGATGGAGTTCAAGACTGCTATTTGAACCTACAGTCGATGCATATCAACTTCCCATCCTAGGGACTCCATTCCAAAAAAATCCAACTTCATGCTTTGTGTCCACACTTTGTATCTTCCATAAGGCCGCCTTGTGATTCCAGCAAATCACATCAACTACTGAGGTATCTAAGCACTGTCATGACCTGACATCCGAGAGACCTTGGGATAGTGTTCTGCAATCCGATTGTGAGAGATTGTCTTACAAGAGAGGTAGTGCACCTATGCACTGCCTGTGTTGAGAAGTGCATAAAAACACCATCAACAGAACTGGTGCCAGAAGGAGGGCCAAGTTGAGGATACTAAGTTAAAGGATAAAGCAAAGCTGGATCAGATTAGATCATTCTCCCTGGAAAGGTTTCAAAGAATTCTACGGTCCACACCAAACAAGGGAGAATTCAAAGAATTGCAGCCTCCCACAAGGGCAAAGCGAGCACAAGGAAGTAGTGCCTCCTCTTCCTCTTCCTCTTCCTCCATCCCATCCTCTCCCATTTCACCCTCATCTTCATCTGGCTAGCCTTCATCTTCCACCCAACCATTTCAAACAACATTTGCACATCATATCTCCGGCAGCCAGGGGTTCGCTCATCTCCCGGCCCTTTCAGCCCAAAGCACAGTCTAGGAAGCCATAACTCAAGGGCAGCCCCACATTGTGGTTATATTGCCAATATAGCCCCAAATCCCTGTTCCCCAATAACAAGTGCCACCTCCGCCTCCCCCATGGCTTGGCTTGCTCATAACCCTTTGCCGATACATTTTGTGGTCTATAATGATATGCCCAAGAATTTGGAAGGCTTTTGTTTGAAGTTTCATCCGTGAGACATGCAAATAACAGCCAAGGAGCATATCAAGATATTCAAAACGGCGATCACCGAAATGTAGGTGGATTACGAGGATGTTGCGTGTCGCCTCTTTCCGCATTCATTGGGAGAAGAGGCCTTTTACTGATACATCAATCTGCTGAGAGGATCCATCACCTCATGGAACCTGATGAAGAATGTCTTTCTGCAGAAATACAAGATCCCTATCAACCCCGCGGACCTTTACCAACAGTTCATGTCCATCAGAAGGGAGGTCAACGAACCTATCGGCTCCTTCAATGACCACTTCTACCGGGCTCACATGAGGCTTCAGGATCCGTATGTCCATAATGATGTAGCAGCTCTCCCAGTCTATTACACAGCACTGGACAACCTCACGTCAGCCTTGGTGAAAAGGATGCGTCCGCTGCCCGCTACCCTACTAGCCGCCTACACAAAAGCTGTTGTCGCTAGTGCGGACTTGGGGCCAAATATCTCTGGCCCGCTGCCCTCTTTGGGGCCTATCGCCCACCCAATGCAGATTCAGGGGCTTAATCAGGCATTTTCTCACCAAACCCCTCTTATAAACCAGGTGCCTCAATTGCCTATGGTGCCGCATCTGGGGCAGCCATTGAATTATGCACCTCTCACGACTTCCTATTTGTAGCCCCAGTAGCAGTACAATTATTTCCAGATGGCTCCGCAGCAACAAGCGTATCCCCAACAGCCCAAGGCGCCATTATACCTGTCGGGACCAGACTTTCCTCCGGCCTATCAAAATCAGCCGGCGGCCCTGCCCGCTTTTCTCCAAAATCTGGCCCTGTCACCTAGAGGTGCGACCAAGAAGGACAAGCTAGAGGAACTAACAGAGATGATCAAGAAGATGTCCACGAAGATGACACATCTGAAGAACCAGAATAATCAGTTACAGGCCTTCCAATGCAATTTTCAGGCCAACCTTAACAGGGACAGTCGAGACAATAGAGACAACAGAGACAATCGGGAAGTGGGCATTTCCTCTGGGCAGAATTATGAGAGGGGACAGAACTCTAATCAAAATACGAAAATGAGACCTTCTCAGAGGCAGAACCGCATGTGGAATACCAGGCCCAACAATGGTGGTGTCCCCACACCATTCGATCAACTGGCAAGCAACAACAAAACATCCAGCGGTGTGTACCTGGCTGAGGCAGCTTTGTCCGAATGGTATCGACTTCACAAAACCAGCAGGCATTCCAAACTGGATTGTCCCGAATTCCATACGGCTGCTAAAATCTTCTAGGTGGAGGTACAAAACGCAGTCGACAATGCCAACTACAGGGACATCATCCCATCCGAGCCATATGATTCCTCATGTCTGGTAGTCAATCAGGCACCGTTTCCGCGAGGGGACCGCAACGAGCCTGAAGCCGAGCCTACTCCTACTGAGGATGAGAAAGCACAGGAGGTAAATAATGAACAAACCTTGGCTTAGCTTTTTGATTTGGTAGATAATGGTCCGGTAGACGAGGAAGAACCATTTGTGGATGAGGTCCACATGTTCCATCAGCGGTCGAGTCCTTATTTCCTTAGAAATAGGCAAGCGGGTGGACCCTTCACAACTTCTACCCTGCCAAATAATTTCGCCACCCCACCTGACCCAAATGCTAGCAATAACACTGGGCTCCCTCATATACCCACCCAATACCTCAATAAGAACTAGTCTCAAAACTGACCATAAAGTCAACCTCAGGGCCAACCTCAAAATCCGCCTGGGCAAACCAAGGTCCAAACCCCTAGTTCTCCCATAGGCCAAGCTTTTAGCTCTCAAATCGAGCAAATGAGTGAATATGTGGCAGAAGAGTTTAAGAAGATGAAAATCATTTTGTTAGCCTTCGAATTACTCAAGGTTCCTGTCGTGAGGCACGCTTTCTTTAGGGTTCTGAATAGGACTTCGTCCTATAATACGACACAAGAGACCCCAGCCAAGAGGGTTACCTTTGAAGAGCCTAGGCAAGAACCCGAGATACCGGACAACACGGGAAGAAGGAACAATGTGCCCGTAAATCAGTCGGCAAGTAGATACATTGAAAAGGAGCTAGAAAGGGCTAGTAGACAGCCTCCCAAGGACCAACAATTTAAGCAAGCCAAGGATACGGGCAGCGATAGGAACAAAGGTCAAATAGCTCAAATGGACACACCTGTAGGCATCCTCCAAGGGAGACTAGAAACTCCCCTTTTTCTGACCACCATTAGGATCTTTGGGAAGAATCTACATAACTGTCTGCTCGACTCAAGAGCTTCCGCCAACGTCATGCCCTTAGCCGTATGCAAGGCTCTTGGCATCACTCCTACGCCTTCAAAGAGAAAAGTGACCTAGCTGGACAAAACATAGATTAACATCATGGGTGAAATAAACCGCATCCCTATGCAGATTGCTATAGACCCACGGATACAGCAGGTCATTGATATCCAAGTGGCTGACATTCTTGATGCTTATGGAATTATTTTGGGAAGGGAGTTCACCAAAGCGCTGAATGGATATACCTCCACTGACCTTTCTCACATGTGGTTGCCATGGAAGGGGTTGCCAAATTAGATCCACATCGACCGTGAACCCCGTATGAAGTATATGATCACATAATACAATAATCTCAGTGAAGTGTTGTTCGTCGAGACCGACTTAGGGAATTATTGCCCTTTTGCTTACCAAAACGAGCTGGAGCTTTGGGAAGAACGTGCAGATGAAGTACTGCTGGTGTTGTGCAGTCCCTCGACAAATTCCACACAAATGCCCCCAGACACAGAAGAGTTGGTAGAGGCTGATGGTGAGCCAGATAAGGAGAGCGACTGGGGATTACTCGATGGCTTCCAAGAGTTCATGGAAAAATGCGCAAGAGATCAACTCAGCCTAGGAGCTAGAATGAATTTCTAGGATCTTTTATTGCCAAACTGGTGCAGGTTTCACAACACTGCACACTCCGAATTTGATTATTGCTTGTGCCAAGCGGCAGTGGAGCATGTTAAGAAAGCAGCCGCTCCTCAGATAGAAACACCTAAGGAGACACCACCAGAATCGCCTGTTGGTCATTGCCCCGAACCGGAAAACTCCCCTAAAATCACAAGGCCCGCCGTCCAGCCAAAAGGGAACGGAGGCTCAATCAGATCCGAAGACAAGGAATCCTCTGCGTGCTGGACGCTCTGATTTGATGGATCGAAGTCGAGGCAAGGAGCTGGAGCGGGGGTCGAACTCATCAGTCCAATGGGTAAGATATTTCTCGCTGCCCATCGATTGCAGTTTTATTGCACCAATAACATAGCAGAATATGAGGCTTTAGTCCTTGGCCTTCTCATGGCCTTGAAGAAAAATGTAAAAGTGCTGTAAGTCTTCGAGGATTCCGCACTTGTAGTTAAGCCGGTCAGGAAGTTGTACTCCTGCCATCATCGGAGACTCACAAATTACAGGAATAGGGTTTGGGATCTATTAGAAGGCCTAGATGCATTTAACATACAATTGATCCCTCGTGCTCAGAATCACACAGCTGATGCCTTGGCTCAAGCGGCCAGCACTCTACAGCCCCTCTCTTTGTCTGGGCTCAAGAAATTCACTGTTGAGCTGACCTCCATGCCATCAGTCCCGGATAATGTTACTCACCTGCAGGTCTTCAATGATGATAAGCATATCCTCTAGTTCATCACAAGTTCTGACGTTTTCGCTGCCCAAATAATTGATGAAGCTGATCCACAGGAGGCTGAACTGGATATAAAAGGGGTTATCAACCTCAAGACTAATACAATCCCCAGAGGTATGGTTCAGCTGGAATGAATATTTGATTTAGATCAGATCAAGGACCAAGATCAGCAAACAAAAAAGGAGGCTATAAGCAACCAGTGCAACGCTCACAACCTGGGAACAACTGAGGATACCAAGAATGTTTTTATCAGAAAGGTGTGCATGCCTGAGGAAAAGAAGGGAATCACGGATGCGTTACGAAGATATCATGATGTGGTGGCATGGAGTTACAAAGATTTAAAAACATACGACACCTCTGTCATCACACACACCATCCCTCTGAAGACTAAAGTGAGGCCATTCCGTCAACGGCAGCGCCCTATCAATGCCTTGCTAGAACCTATCGTTTACAAGGAGGTGCAGAAATTGCTTTCAGCAAGAATCATTTTTCCCTTTAGGCATTCCACTTGGGTGGCCAACTTGGTCCCAGTCAGGAAAAAGAACGGAGAGATTAGATTGTGCATGGATTTTCGCAATCTAAATTGCACCTTAGAGAAAGACAACTATCCAGTGCCTTCGCTAGATGAGGTGCTACAAATCGTCAACGGCTCCCAGATGATGTCATTCCTCGACAGATACTCTGGGTATAACCAAGTAATGGTGCAATACGAGGATCGCCACAAGACCACATTCACCACTAAGTGGGGAATATTTGCGTACAGAAGAATGTCGTTCAGGCTCATCAACGCTGGCGCTACTTTCCAACGCGCCATGGATATCGCCTTCAAGGACCTGATTGGCAAATGTATAATCATCTATATGGATGATTTGACCGTATTCTCTAAGAGGCGAGGTGATCACATCTCTGACTTATGCAAAGTATTTTAGAGATGCAGAGAGTTCGGGGTTTCCCTAAACCCCAAGAAGTGCATTTTCGGAGTGACCGAAGGCAGATTGCTCAAGCACATCATCTCAGAGCAAGGAATCTCCATTGATCCTGAGTGCATTGAGTCGTTACTCAAGATTCAGCCCCCTAGCAGCAAGAAGGAATTAAAATCTTTCTTCGGAAAGATCAACTTTGTTCAAAAATTTATCACAGGTTTCGCGAAAATTGTCAAACCTCTCAATGCCATGCTCAAACAACACGCCAAAGTTGAATGGACACCTAACGCCAAACAATCCTTCGAAGAAATCAAACAGGCCATTGCTGAGGCACCTGTGTTAGTCAGTCCGGATTATCTTAAGCCGTTCTATATCTACTCATTTGCTTCAGAGCATTCCTGTGCTAGTATGTTGACCCAAAAGGACGACGAAGGAAATGAGCATCCGATCACCTTCATGAGTGCTCCCTTCAAAGATACTGAATTGTGTTACCACAACATAGAAAAGCAGGCGTACGCTCTTGTTAGGGGAGTAAAAAAATTTAGACACTACATTCTACGCAACAAGGTGTTCGCTATTATCCCCGACCCAGCAGTCAAAACGCTGCTTATGCAGAATGAATTGGGTGAACGAAGGGCCAAGTGGGTCACCCTGCTCCAAGAGTATGATATGGAGATCCAACCGATGAAATTGGTGAGAGGACAAGCACTCACTTGCACAATCGCTTAAACAGTAGCTGAGGTCGGGCCTGAACTCACGGTACAGCAGTATCAGCTTGAAGATGTCTCCCCGGGAGAATGGTACCAAGATGTCGTTTATTATCTGCTGAATCATAAGTATCTGCCGCATCTACAAGGAGTCCAAAAGAGGGCCCTAAGATTGAAAAGTAATGGTTATATGTTGTAGGGTTCTATTCTCTATAAGAAGAATCATGAGGGTGTTTATCTAAGATGCCTTGGTAAGGAGAAAGCATAACGCGTCTTGAAGGAGTTTCACAATAAATTCGGTACAGGCCATGGCTCGGGTTCTTCTATGGCGCATCAGATATTAAGGGCAGGGTATTATTGGCCAACTGTCTTCAAGGATGCCCATTGCCATGTTCGTTCATGTCATACATGCCAGACTGCTGCCACAAGGGAGAGGAATGCTACTGTCCCGCTGCAGCCCGTGTTGGAGGTAAGGCCTTTTGCGCAATGGGGTATCGACTTCATCGGTCCAGTAAGCCCTCCATCGTCTACGGGACACAGGTACATTCTTACCGCTACTGATTATTGTACTAGATGGACGGAAGCAATAGTATGTAAGCATTGCACAACTGAAGTAGTTACTGATTTTTTAGAAAGTTTCATTTTAAACCACTTTGGTTATCCGTATGCTTTGGTATGTGATAATGGACCTGCCTTTGCTTCATTAAAATTTGCTAGCTGGGCATTTGACTATGGGATTGCCCTCAAATTCTCATCCAATTACTACCCTCAGGGCAATGGCCTTGCCGAATCCACGAATAAGAATTTGATTACTGTGATTAGGAAACTGCTAGATAGGAATCCCAAGGACTGACATACCCAGCTCCGTTTTGCCCTTTGGGCTGATCGCACCAGCCATAAGGCTGCCCTTGGTGATTCTCCGTTCCACCTTGTCTATGGCCTTGAGCCTATATTCCCCATCCACTTGAAGATTCCTACTCTTCCGTTCATTAATAATTTTTATGTGGGAGGAGATCATAGGGAAGCTCGGTTAGCTGAGCTCTTACATTTAGAGGAAGTCCGAAACTGTGCAATAGAAAATTTTGCCAAACATCAGGGTGTAGTTAAGAGATGGTTCGACCGCCGAGCCAAAATCAAGGCCTTTAGGATTGCAGATTTGGTCCTATATTGGGACAAGGCCCATGAAAAGAAAGGGGGACACAATAAATTCGATAAGCTCTGGCTTGGCCCCTTTCAAATAGCTGAGATTTTGGGAGATAATGCCTTCCGCCTAAAGAACTTAACCAGTGAGAGCGTCCCATTGCCAGTCAACGGGCAGCACCTGAAGCATTATTTCCAAGCTTGAGCTCCTTCGAGCTCTTTATTGTAAATACCTGCACATAGGTTAGAGTAGTTGCTTTCTTGTTTTCTCGTGTTTGGTTTGCGTCGCTTATTGTTTTCTCCCTCCCGACAGTCTTGTTTCGAGAAATGTTTCTTGTTCCTTTGTAGTGGCCGTGCTTGCCTGACAAGTGGTTCACTTTGTTGTCCGTTCTTTGTGTTCTCTAGCTAAACATTCACTCTAGACTATCGGTCTTTGCAGAGCTGTTCGTGAATGATTTCCTTGTCTGAACTCTACTTAGAACTTGACCCTTTGCCGGATCTTTTTACCCGCATCTCGGATCTTGCACAAATTACATAATAATAAATTCTGAAGGACCGTACTATGGTTGTTATGACACCCTGGTGAGTGAAAAATCTTAAGTCTACTCCAGTGACCACTGCAGTCTCAAACCCATTGTAGGCTTCAATGCTTACCCGGTCGAATTAAATGGTAAAAGAGAAATGAAATATCAAAGCAAAAAAGAGAAAAGAAACTCTAAAAAAAGAAAATAAATGACCGTATGGGCGTTTGGATAACTCTACCGGGGCTATGGACACTCGGCCGGCAGTAAAGCAATATCCATGAGATTGTAGCGACAACTCCGTTGGGGCTATGGA
>VDFB02193867.1:567389106-567437185 GCA_007258455.2 Sequoia sempervirens | reverse complement strand
CGGTGGATTCCGCACCTCCCCACTTGGCGTATCCGAGGTAGGCCATCAACATTTGCCCTCCCATCATTTTTGGTCATTTTCAGGGATTTCGGTAATTGAACGGTTAATTAAATTGGAATAAAATTAAAGAAAGCCAAATCGCGCCCATAACCCATGTGCTAAAAATGAACAAACATAACGGAACTGCCCTCGCCGCCAATTCGGAACTTTTCGGTCGCGCGGCTGTTCTTCGAATGGGGCAATCCGCTCGCCCGGGTCTGAGGTCCGTCTCAGCCGTCAAGGTTCGAAACCGTCAAACACCCGCGGACGACAATCCTTCTGTCCGGGCCCAGTCCACCGGGTTTCCCTTCCCCGATTTCTGTCCGCTTTTCGCCGAGCTCGAACTATCGAGTTGCTCCACCTCCCCGGCTCCCAGATCCCGGCGGCCTCTTCACCACCGTTCCCTTTATCTTGTGGAAACCCCTGCTTTCGCGCTCCCGGGCCCCGGTGGTTGGACCTCCGCCCTCGGAAGTACTCCTCTTGCCCCCCGCTGCGTTTATGAAATTCCTCGCCATCCGCCCGAAAGCTGGAGCCCGGGCCTCCTTTTGCCCTCACACTTTGCTGAATTCCCCGCTGCCCCAGTGGCTTTTGGGCCCGGCCATCCGGAGTTCCGTCCTCGAAACTCTGTGACGGTTCTGCCGTCCTCCACGGTGGAACCTTGCCGACGTCCCGCCCTCCGGGACCCGGGTATCTTATCACCGCCGCTGTTCAAATTTGCCGATGATCACGCGGCAGCCGTCACCTTGTATCCTCCTGGTCGTTGGGCCCTAAAATCTTCGTCGCCGTCGCCAACTTAAACTCAATGAAAACCTTGCGGCAGCCGTTACCTCACGTCACCTTAGTCATCGGGCCCCGACATTACTTCCGCCGCCGCCAAGCCTGAACCATAAGTCCGTGTCGGACGTCCTTTGGCCTCCCGGGCCCCGGGCTCTGGACTTCCACCTTCGGGTTTTCGTTGTCTGTCGACTGCCTCCGTATGCCTTCTCCTACTGGCTTCCAAGCCTGAAACCTCTGTTGCACCTTAAATCGATCCAAGCAAGCTCTAAACCACAATCTGGCTTCTACCCACTTCCTAAATCATGCTGTTCTTTATCAAGAGCCTCTCAGAATTCTAAAATTTGGCCAAGGGGGATCTCCGAGAGCTTCCTGTCGCATTCTCTCTTCCTGACAGCATTCCCGCCAGGGAAGTCCGACCTCCCGGGCCCGGATTGTCCAGTTGCCCTAAAATGAAATTGATAACATCTGGAAGCAAGATTTATAATAGACTTGATTAATAATTTATGTGTTATCTTTGAAGTGTGTACTAACATAAACTCTTTCCATGTTGTGTTGCCCTGACTTCGCCCTTTGCTTGCAGAATATATGGAATCGACTGCGGGAACTTCAAGGGCCTCCGCCGAAAGGGATAAGGGCAAGAAATTTGGAATGGCCGCTTGGGGAAAAGAAGATAAAGATCAAATGAAGTTTTAGTTTCAAGGTGAACTGCTCCAGTCGAAGGTCTCGACCGACTGGAAAGGAAAGAAATCTCAGATACAAATATTGGTCAAGTGTACATAGATGAGTTCACCTAGAGGGTCAAGGTCCACCCTAAAACAAAGAATGCTAGATTAATACGGCAGAGTGGAATTGCCAAAGCTGTCGGCTTCCCTCCCTCTCTGGTGGCACCTGAACTAGTAATGGCTTGCCGAGAAGCCTACCAAATGAACACCAGGACAATCGTGGACAAGGAGGGGAACATCCTCGCCGACATGTCGCTAGAAGGAATCACAAAGATGTTTAACATACCCACTTTCCCACATATGGAGGTCCCCACTTTGGAGCAGTGCCAGGCGGCGTGGGATGCCAATCCATTGGGCTGCAAGAAATCAATTAACCTTTACTGGCTTAAGGAGAAATGGGGCAGCATGGCAAAAGTTCCCCAAGAGCTATTCCACAGTGATTTCCACGAAGACTACCATGACCTAGTAACTATGCTGAGCAGAGTCATGGGTCTCCCAGCAGCCACCTACTTCCAAGAGTGGATGGAATATTACATTGAACAAATCCTGCGAGGGAATGAGGACGTTAACACCAAGACCTCATTCGACTGGGGAGGCATCATCAGTAACTGCTTCCATGAACAATTCATCAACGTCAAGAAGAGCTCAAAGTTCTATATGACCTCTTACCTGGTATACTCCCTGGCAGGCCAAAGACAGTATAGTGGGTTATTTGTGGCACCAGATCAGGGGCACAGGCGAGGGCTCAAGCCGTTTGACAAGTACCCTCAGCTCCAGTACCGCAACTTCAAGAAGGAGTACTGCTGGGTCAATGATGCCTTTACTGGCCATATCATCAGATTGATCGTCAGAGACTTTGAAAGGAGGGTCTCTCACAGCACCAGGGCACTCCTGAAGGAGTATGCCTTCCTATATATCCAGTTCCCCAAGTTTACCTACATCCATGCCCAGGGATTCACGGAACGACCAAATAAGTTGCCAAGGTACCCCAACGACAGGATCATTCTCCTGGAGCTTTCCCGGCAGCTCCAACACATTCAGACAGTCTTCGGCAACAAGCACGTAGTAGGGATCCCCTATCCTATGACCCTCGGCCAGGGCCTGTACCGACTATAGACATCTCAATGCGCTGACAATTCTAAGAAGGAGCTTTAGAAATATCATTTTGACTGGTACATGGCTCGCCTGCGGATGGATCCACACGGCCATGTCAGGAAGGCACTGGGGCTGGCTTATGCTCACCAATACCACGTTGAAGATTTCTGGGCTGATTGCCAAGATGACAAGGAGGTCCGCGCAAGGCACTACATGCGCATGACCGTGCAGTTCTTAAGGAGGGTACAACTGTTCCAGGTGCCAGACCAGCTCGAGGAAAACGAGTCTATAATCATGCACCCAAGGTACCCTGCAGTTGCCGACTTGGAAATCCCCTCCATAGACTGGGACGAGCAAGAAGTAGATGACCTGGATACTATCACCTAGCCGATCATAGCTCGCACTAAGAAGTGGGTCAATGGGCAAGTGGCGCAACTAAAGCAACAAGGGGTGGTCCTTACATATGAGGTGCTCAAGAGTGAGCCAAGTGCCACGGAGGACGTTGCCGCCACCACATCGGCTGGTGAGACTTCCAAGTCTCCCCCATCACCAGGTCTCAAAAGAGGAAAGGAACAGAAACCACAGAGTTTGCAGACCCCAAGGAGCAATCAAAGAAAGACACGGGAGGCTCAAGCAGACAGTGACTACAACAGAAGCGCAGCCTCCCTTGCTTGCCCCTCCCCCTCTTAGTGCACTGCCCACCTCCCAGACTGTAGTCGCCTCATCCCTGCAGGCGGTGGACATTTTTGTCCATCTTGCCTCTTCGCCCCCGGCCAGATTAATAATTAATGTCGACTCCTCTTCTGGCATGATCACTTCTCCTTCCTCTACCACCATGTCTCCCATCACGTCCCTCCCACTGGCAATAATAGCATCGCTTGTCCCCCTTTCCACCATACCCGAGGCTATCACGTGACATCTACAGAGTCTTCCCCCTGAGCTCTCACAACTCCTAATGGACCTCGCACTCCAAGCAGCCCTCGCCCAAGCCCTCATAATAGCTCAGCCTTCACAACTGCCATCAGAGCCGCCAGCCATGGAGGCCACAATGCAAATATCAAAAGAGTTGGAAGAGCGAGAATAGGAAGCCTCAAGGTCTATGGAGGAAGAGGCTGATGAATATCAGGAGCACCCCTAATATGAGCATTGAACCATCGACAAGGTGGCCTATGAGGAAGAAGAGACAGACTCTTCCAAAAGCGGGGATGAAGAGGATGGCTCAGCTGCCAAGGAGATTATTCAGACATTTGATGAGGACCTTGAGGAGGAGTCCGCTTAGCAGCCGCTAAAGGATGTGTCTGAGGCCGAGGCCCATGTTGTGAAGAGCCTCGGGGCCGAGGCTGCTAAAGAGAAGAAAGGAGAGGAGGCAGCAAAAGAAGAAGATCTCACTCGGGTATTGTCCACCAAGCTGCCCGTCAGGCACCTCGTAATCGTTCAAGACTCCAACGAGGAGGACGCTGCTAAAGAAAGAGAAGTGCCCCAAAAGGAGAAAGAGACTGAAATCTTGTCTCTGACTGAGAAAGGTGAGGGCAACGATAATGCACCTAAAGACAAATCTGCCATGCCCGACTAGCTGGAGAAACAGCTGAAGAAGGCTACCCCAGTAGTGAAGGACCTGAGGGTGAGGTTGGAGGCCATCTTGGCTCTATCCTTAGCCACAACAAAGAAGGAGAAGAAGCCTAAGGTCTGTTCCAAGATAACCATAGACGCTTCCGGCTCTCGAGCAGCGCAAGTTGCCACACCTATAGTTGGCCAGGAGGGCGTTAGCTACAATATCTCCACCATCGACTTGGGGACAGCAACCAGAGAGCAGAAGGTTGAACATCTGGAAGAGTCGGTGGCCACAATGGTGCATCTGATCAAACAAGACAAGGTCACCAAGGACGAACTCAAAGCACAGGTTGCTACCTTAACAGACTATATCCAGCAGTGGTCCTTAGTGGACAACCTACCCACCACCTCCACGGCTGCACCACAGTTGCTCTCCAAGGAACAGATCGATAAGATGGAGAGGAGGAAGAACTTAGAGAAAACAATTGAGAATTGGTTCCAACAGGTCGTAAGCGTTGGAAACATGGGAATTGGCATGGTTGTGCGAACAGCCAATAAGTTCTTGGATTTGATCCAATCCCTGGAGAGCACGAGGAGGCTTTGCACTAACTTCCCCACCACATATGACTCCACCTTCCTAAGAATTGAAGCCATCCTTCAGATGCCTAAGGACACTTGGGAAGAGAAGCTAGAACTGAAGAAAGAAGATCACTGGCTGGTAGATGTATGGCGCAGAGACCTCATCAACCGGAGGGAGAGGATGGAGCAGATCATGAACAAGGTGGATCCAGATATTGAATGGATCAAGGAAATTTGAGCGAAATGCGTTGAGTACCTCAAATTGATGACGGGCTATGATATGCCCATGGTGCAAATGGACGCCGAAAAGATCAATCCATACTTCGAGAAGAAGATGAAGGACGCGATAGCCGGAGAAATCACCACAGAATTCTTGAGTTTTGCTGCCCGCACCCTCTATTGATCAGAGCTATTCAGAGATCAAGGCTCGAAGTATGATGAGGATTGGAAGCGGCTAGAAGAGAACGCCAAGGAATGGAGCTATTAGGTGCTAAGATGTGAGATCCTCGAGATCGACAAGCTCCAAGCGGTCATCCTCAAGTATATAAAGCACGCAGCCTCCGAGGAGCAAGAGGACAACCCAGCCAAGGAAGAAGACCTCCCTGAAGAGTAGCTATAGCCAAGAAGACAACAATTAGCTACAGGACGAAAGAGCAATAGTGTCATCCACTAGATGACGAAATAGGGAAGAGACGAAGAATGTTTTTAAATTGTAAATCTATTTGGGGTAGGTGAAACCCTATTTTGTAATGAATCTTGGCCATACAATTGTAATGAATCTTGGAAATTCATTTAACTTTTAGAAAACTATAAATAGAGCACTCCCCTCATTTGCAAAAGTGAGAGTTGATTTGTTGTAAAGGCACGCTGCAGAAATTTATAAGAAATAACATTGACTTGGTGTATTTCCTTGATTTCTCTCATGTCATTTGATTCATTTCTCCAATTTCACATGTTTAGTTTAGATCTCTTTGTTGTTTAGTTAGCTGTTCATATTATTTGGGTATCTAAGCACTGTCATGACCTAACATCTGAGAGACCTTGGGATAGTGTTCTGCAATCCGATTGTGGGAGATTGTCTTTCAAGAGAGGTAGTGCACCTACGCACTGCCTGTGTTGAGAAGTGCATAAAAACACCATCAACAGATAGAATTGCTTCAAATCTTCCCTCTTACTTGATGTGTTTGCAGTGCTCTTCCTTGGATCAAATGAGCCCATCAACGATTGGCATCAATAGATTGGTTTCCCCTGATTCGGGCGGACAACTCCCTTATGCTTTCTTCAAGGCCACCCCCTTGCATTTTTGTCCTTGACTTTCTTGGCACAAGCCTTCTTCTAACGCTGACCCTATTGGTGGGTACGAGGGGGAGAGACAAACATGAAATGAATGGTGACAGGAGCTATGCACTTTCCTTGTTCAAATTTCTCGATGGGTCTCATGACGGACCCGCAATAGGCTCCTTGAATCCTGCATACATGAAACGTCGTAAGTGCATTTATATATGAGTTAAACAAAATGTCAGTCAAACCTACAAATTCCTTGTTAGATCTATCCATGCATCATCAAAATATCTTGATATTCATATTTGGAGCTCATTTGGGCCATAAAATTTAATGTGTGCTTCAAGGGTGCGAGTGCAAGAGGTCGGAAAGACTGCAGAAGAAAGCCAAAAGGCAAACAACGGACGAAGCCAAAACAACCGGGAAGAAGGTAGGCTCCCGGATGTTCAAAACAGCCAGGAAGGAGGCAGGCTCCTGGATGTTCAAAATAGCCGGGAAGGAGGCAGGCTCCCAAATGTTCAAAATAGCCAAGGAGGGAGAAACTCCCAAAAATGGCCACAGAGGGCCCAGGTTCTAGAGGGTGGGAAGGAGAGGGCCGCCAGATGTTCCAAAACAGCAAAAGGGGGACAAAGCTCTGAAACCATCGAAACTTAACCAAACTTTGACGAAACCTTGGCAGTTCATTTATGCACTTCAATTACATCCTAAATCCAAAAAAGGTTGCTCCCAAAATAAAAAATGTGGAAACGGGAGCGACGGGGGTCCACAGATGTTTCCAAATAGCCAAAGAGGAAGGGAATTCTGGAGGGAAAGTTCTGAAACCATCGAAACTTAATGAAACATTGACGAAACCTTAGCAGTTCATTTATGCACTTCAAACACATCCCAGATCCAAAAAAGGTTGCTCCCAAAGTCAAAAATGTGGAAACGGGAGCGACGGGGGTCCACAGATGTTTCTGAAACAACAAGAACAAGACAAAAGGTAGAAAAGGGGATGGTGGACCTTATTTCTCCGCAGATTTGAATACCCTAAGTAGGTGAATTTGGGTAGGGGATTTGATCATTTGAAGGCACATGACCAATTTGGGCTTGGAAAATGGGGCACGCAAAACAAGACAGGAGCAAAGCAGCCTATCAAGAGTGAAAAAAAGGGGGTCCCTGCTTATGGCGGGGTGTGTGTGGAAAACATGCACAACAATACGCCACCTTGGGCATATGAATCCCACCTAGGCTTTGGGACTTGATATTGAATTTCACATTAGTCAGGACCTATCTTGGGGTTTGTGCCCCAGTTTTGAGCCACTGGGACTCATACGCCACCTTCGGTGTATCAGTCCCACTCTAATCAAGACATAATTTAAATCCAATTTTTTGGGGGATTTTATCTTTCTAGATGTAATGTCAGCTTGTAGTGTTGTAATTCCAAGAAATTTTACATAAATAAGTATAAATACAAGGTTATTTCACTCATTTTCCACCTAAGACTTTCAAGAGAGCATTCCTAATAGCAATTTTATGAAATTACAAGAGTATTCAAGGAAATTCAAGAGCATTTCTAAAGCATTCAATGCAAAAATTCTCCATCATTTGTTGCAACAATTCAAGATCCCTTATCATGTCAAAGACATAATGCATCAAGCAAGTTGTTGAGCTAGTGTTGTGATGTAGCATTCAATGTCCAAGTTAAGCATTGTTTCATATCCAATTCAAAATCAAGATCTACATTCTTCATGGCCACTTCATGTTAGACTATAGATTTACATTACAAGACATCATTCAAGGTATCTTTAAAGCAATTTTTCCCTTAATCTTCTTTTAGTTTTCCGCTTTTATAAATTTTTGGCTTCAGGATGAATCCGTGCTTAAAGTAAAAAGTTATTTCCAAAGGCGCGTAATGTGCCATGTGGTGGCTACACATATTTTTTTTATCATCTTCCTTTCAAGAGAAAGTCGGGGCATGTGTCTGCTTGGTAGGATTTTTCTCTAGGGATATTTTCATAAATATGAGATTCCTTGCCCGCTCAACACATTATATCTTCGCTTTGGGAAAGTTGCACTTTTAAGGAGTGATCTCTTTGGATGGATTATGTTGGAGCATGCAAGGTCTTTCTTGCTTTCAGGTTGTAACCTTCAATTTGCTACCATCAATCTATGTAATTGGTCAATCAGATTTTGCCAAGTTGTTTTTAAGATTCAATTGTTTTAAGATTGCAATCATTGCTAAATATCTAAAGGACATTAATGAGGCAATTGGGAATTAATAAGCAATGATTTCCATGGTCTAATCAAGATCTATGATCTGATCATGAGCTATTAGATGCAGGCATCTAGTAGTATTTGCTTCTGGAATGTTGGCAACAACTTTCTCTTTTCAACTATAAATAGGAGGCGACAACTCAAAGAAGAAAGTTTTTTTGAAAGTTCTTTTAGTTTTCCTTAGTTTTAGAGATATTTTCAAAAGTTTAAGGTTTACAGAACATTGCTATTCTCTAACATGTTATTTGTTTTAACTCAAACTATTATTGGATTGGCATTCGACCTTTATTTTTATGTTTATTTGATATTTAAGTACGATCTATCTAGAAGAAACCTTTGAAATTGTGCATGCTATGGCCTTTGTCAAGTTTCTTCTTTATGTTTTCATTCATAATAAAAACACTTTGTTAAGTTTAATTTGATAGTTCAAGTAGTTGATTTTCATGTTGTAGGCTTCTATGATATAAAAATAACTTTCAGAAATTGGATTATGTTTGTTGAACTTCTCCATTTTCTTTAAAAGTTGTTGTTTTTCCATATTATACTATAAAAAGAGAAAGGGTTTCTGCAATTTTTGAATGTTTCTATTAACTTTTGGAGATTTTCATGCTTGATCGGGCCTTAATGAGTGCTTCTCATGGGGAGATTTGAAAGATTGCATTGTGCTTGTACTTAGCCTTTTTTGCTTGTTCTCTTCCCAACAACGAATTGTTGTGGCATTTTGTGCCTATTATATCATTTATAGGAAAAGCATTGAGTTTCAAATGTTGTTAAAGCTTTGGCAAATAGCCATTTTTATTTTTTATATTTACATTTCCTTCTACCTTTTCTCCCAACTCAAAGAAGAGCCAACTTTCTATAAAAATCTCAGAGGTATTCAGTGAGTCACAAATTGGTTCCCCACTCGTTGAATTTCCTATAAGGCTATCAGAGAGGTGCAAGCTTTGGTGATCAACATTTTTTTTTCTAGCACACCCAGTGGGACCGAAAAACCTTGCTTGATTAGAAGCCATAAATGTTTCTAAAACCAAGCCAAAGAAAGAAGCTAGAATTTTTATTCCCAAAATTCAAACAAGAGCATCCTCAAGGGGCCATTTCTAGTACTCCTAGTTACCTGCCTTAGTATCTAGGAGAAGAATACTTACAGGTTCTATATCACCTGTAAGGAGTAATAGGGAAAGAAGTGGAAGCCTAAGATCTAGAGCCTTATCTACTCCCTCAGGAGGCTGAACTTTTCAAATTAGAATACCAGTATACCCAATTCATAGAAATCTATTCTCCATGGCTCACATAGTTACCCCTACTCCTAGAAATTTCAAAACCTACGATAGTGGTAGTCCAATACAACCTCCTATGCCCCTAGGCATATGACATGCTATACCCGCTAATACTCTCAAGGCTATTCCAAATTTTTTTGGAGAAGACTTCAAAACCCCCTTTGAACACCTCCAAGATATAGCGGAGGTGTGTAGGGTGCATAACATAACAAACAAAAATATTGCTCTTAGGTTGTTGGCCACTTCATTCAAAGGAAAAGCCCAAGATTGGTATTGATCTTTGGCTTGTGGTTGTATCTACTTCTGGGATTAGCTCGAAGAAAGGTTGTTTGAATGCTTCTCAGAAAAATGAGGTCACTCCTCATTGCTACATAAATTAATCATCATTAAAAGACCCTTGCAAGAGGCCATGAGAAACTTCAATGCTAGGTTTCACAAAACCTAGAAAAGAATCCCTATAACTGCCCAACCTCCATATATGATGGTGTTCATGTTTTACCTAAATTTTCTCAGTTCAAACATCATCGTTATGATAACCTCTATGGGAGGGGATGTCTTACCTGACGCATATGTTTTGGCTGTGCATGTAGAAAATAGCCTGATTGACATTGGGAAGCTTCCACCATGACTATCGATGCCCGTATTCAAAAAAATATCTAGTGTTCCTTGGGAAGAAGCTGCTCCAAGCACTTTTTCTCCACAAGTGGTAACATTAGTTATGCAGTAATCCATGTGCGTGTACCCTGCTGCGTAGCTAAGAACGCCAAGCACCTCCTCACTAGCAGCAGACATTAATGATATGAAGAGTATCATGTGGTCTTTTACTAATGAGTTAGTCCTCATCAAATGATAGCAAGTGACACCTTCGAAATAGGCCACTCATACCTTTTAGGGGGAAGGCCATCCTATCAAAAAAATACATACCAAGGATCTTCAAAAGGAGGAGGTCAACAAACAGTGTCTACAAACCAGATGGTTCTAGTCACTATGCCACCATAAATAATCAAAGACAACCAAAGTAAAGAATTAATCCTAGGACAAAACAACCTAGTAGAAGATTAGAACATATGGTGCTTCCTGTGTAGTGATAGTCACATGCCTTGAAATTGTCTGAGGGGAAATCTACAGCAAATGATAGCGGAACAAAGAAATAAAGGTGTGCTCTAGAATATGGAAGAATATCAGTCCATTGAGATGGAAAATTCCCACTTTAGAGTGCAAATGCAAGGAATGTCTTTAGAACAAGAGTTGGATATTGTGCCAGACCAAGCACTATTTTCATGGATGGAGGAAGAGGATGCAATATTCATGAACGATGCTCTGATGACTAGTGCTACACAATTACAATTAGACTACAACTCAGTAGTCACGAACTTCACCATTGCTAGAGAAAGAGAAGGACAAGATAATGATCCCATTCATGACAGATAATTTTTCCCCCAAGACGAGAGAGATACCACCATTTAAGCCCAAGGTTCTACCAGTCGGAATACTCAATATGGTGGAATAATTGAAGAAGGCACTTGCTAATGTATCTTTGTGGGACGTCATAACCATTCCCAAACAAAATATGTTGCTCAAGGAAGCATTAAAGAATGAAGAAAAAATACCGCAAACGGATGCAACTCTGCCATACAATCAAGATAAAGATAAAGAGCCCATGTTGGACCGTCAATCTTTGAAATCCGCAACTTATGTGAATGACATGGGAAATGCAAAAGAGAGAGGTAAGCAAGCCAAATTCCATGCCTTTGTTTTTAACACTTATTGTGGGAGATAAGACTTTGCATAATAACATGATTGATTTGGGAGCTAGTGTAATAGTCATGCCAAAACAAGTGGCCAATGCCCTAAAACTTAAGTATGAGCCCCTTGAGAAGGGAATGATGCAATTGGATGGGAAGAAGGTTTTGATTGCTGACCACATTAAAGATTTTTCTTTAAACCTCTTCACATGTCCAAGCCAAATGGTCACATCAAAAATAGTGGTGATAGAAATTCCCCTAGTATTCAAAACATGTCTTTCAAGAGATTTCATAGCAAATCTTGGCAGATATTTAGTGCTCGATTGGTCTCACTTGATATTAAGGACTAAACATGGGGTGAAGATGAAAATCCTATCTGAATCTTTACATCCAGAACATATAGTGGACAATGCAGTCCTATGCTTTGAAGATGCCCATACCTCCTTCTCACAATGGAAAAAGTACTATGTAGAGATGCTGGAAGATGAGGAAGACATGAGTGATTAGACCTCCGAAGAGGAGGTCCTCCTCAACCAATTTATTAACTTCGACCCATTTGAAAACTTTCATGCGATGGGACTAGGTACCTATGTGATATTCAATGATGATCAAGTCTTCCTGAAATTGACAAAGGATTGGGAGGAATATAATGATCCAGGTGAAAACCGTCTATGGACATCATATTTTGATGGCACCAAATGCAAAGCCTGTTCTAGAGGAGGTTTTCAACTAGTGTCCCTGACAAGGTTAGAGACCCTCAAGGCCTTTCATTTTTAGTTCCCAAGCTTGAACAATGATGCGAAATATGAAGCCTTGGTTCATGGTCTAATTCTTGCAGAATGGATGGGCATGGAGAGAATGCAAGCATTTAGAGATTAGTTGTGAGCCAGGTCCATGGGAAAGTGGCTATGAGGAATATAAGAATGAAATCCTATAGACACAAGATATGGGATCTGATTGAAAGCTTTGAAGCTTTCAATATACAAGTCATTCCCCGATCTCAAAATAGTGTTGTTGATTAGATGGCTTTGATTGGTTTAGAATTTGAACCAATTTTTGATTCAACAATGAAGTAGATTGTAGAACAAATCATCATCCAATCAAAAATTCTCGACAATGATCAAAATTGGCAAGTATTTGAGGATGATATATAGATCACCGCCTTTTTATAGAAATCAGGAAAAGCTTTTGACCATTCACAACCTAAAATAGAATCTCCTGAAGGGCAAGTGATTCAGTTGAAAGGAAATACACTTCCTTGAGGTCTAATCTCTCTTGAAATTTTTTTTGACTACGAGGATGCAAGAAATAGAAAACAAAGGTTCCCTGCAGACGTGAGGGACTATGAGGATCTTGATGTTAGAAGTGGTAGAAAGTTAAAGGTTGAAAGGGACATACTGCAAAAGGATAAGGAAAGACTAAAGGATCTATGTTCTAGATATGACGAGATTATAACCTGGACCTATGATCTTAGAAGTTATGACCCAGGAATAATTTAGCATACTGTTGACTTGGCTGAAGGTTTGAAGCTCATCTGACAAAAAAAAAGGCCAATCAATCTGAAGGTTGAAGCGTTGATGGCACAAGAGCTCACCAAATTAATCGAATCAAAGATCATATATCCGATTAAGAATTCCACCTGCATGTCTAATTTGATATTGGTTCGAAAAAAGAATGGTGATATTATGCTCTATGTGGATTTCAGAGATTTGAATAAAGCCTCGCTATTACCCCTTGCCATCAATGGAGAAAATCTTGTAGACTGTGGCCAGATCAGAGATATTTTCAATTGTTACTCGATGGTTTCTCGGGTTATAACCAGGTATATGTAAAGGAAGGTGACCAACATAAAACAATGTTCACTACTAAGTGGGGAACATTTGCATACTCAAAAATTCCCTTCGGACTTTCA
This sequence comes from Sequoia sempervirens, assembly GCA_007258455.2. NCBI lineage: Eukaryota > Viridiplantae > Streptophyta > Pinopsida > Cupressales > Cupressaceae > Sequoia > Sequoia sempervirens. The sequence goes on along the minus strand of VDFB02193867.1, from coordinate 567,423,951 downwards.
AATGTTGGTGCAACTTTTTAGAGAGCAATGGATATCACTTTTAGAGGATTAATTAATTTGATTATTTTAATAGATTTGGATGACCTAACGGTCTTTTCAAAATCAAAGGATCTGATTACTTTGATCATTTGGAAAAGGCTTTTCAGAAATGTCCACGGTTTGGGATTTCCTTGAATCCTAAAAATTGTGTTTTCAGAGTGCCCCAAGGCAAGCTACTTAGTTTTGTGGTATCGAAGGAGGGAATAGCGATAGACCCTTTTGTGGTATCGAAAGAGGGAATAGCGACAGACCTTGAAAGGGTAAGATCTATAATGGAGCTGCCCCCTCCAGTAAATCAGAAAGAGTTGCATTCTTTTCTAGGGAAGATCAATTTTGTTAGTTGTTTCATTTAAGACTTCACCAGCATTGCGATACCTATCATGTCGATGCTCAAAAAGAACCTAGTGTTCAACTAGACTCTCGAAGGCAAAGCAAATTTCGAGCAAATAAAGGTAGCCATCTCTATCGCCCCAGTGTTGGCTAACCCAGACTTTTCCAAGGATTTTCTACTCTATGTATACAACGACCAGGATAACACAGCTTCGGTACTCACTCAGAAGGATGAAGGAAATAACGGAGAGCATCCCATTTCTTTTCACTAAAGAACTCTTAAAGGATATGAAGCCAAGTATAACTTTGTTGAAAAGAAGGATTTTTCTATTGTTAAAAGCCTAAAGAAGTTCTGACACCTAGTATTAGCCAACATAATCACCATCTGCATCACACATCCTAGTGTGTGGGAGTATATCACTGAGGGAGAAATAATTGAAAAGAGGGCCAACTGGATCACTAAAATCCTAGAGTACAATGTGGATATTAAACTAACCAATATGGTTTAGGGAAGAGGTCTATGTGAATATCTTACATAGGAATCAAGTTCCTTAGTTGAGAAGGAGATTGATCAAGTCTACACAAATTAGTTAGAGTCAGACGAATCCTGGGTGACGGATCAAATGAGATATATACAAAAGGGGTAGTATTCGATCAATCTTCTGCCTCACAAAAGGCAATATTATCGATTTCAAGGCACCAGGTATGTACTAATTGAGGTTATCTTATTCAAAAGGAATTATGACATCTTGCTCCAATACTTGAATAAGCCACAGGCATAAATATTTCTTAAAGAATTTCATAAAAGTCTTGAGGGTGGACATTTCTCTGCCAAGACTACTGCTTTAAAGATAATATGAGCAGGATATTATTAGCCCTCCATTTTTTTTGAAGTGCACCATTTGGTGCAAAAGTGTACTCAGTGCCAATATTTTGTTGGAAAAAGAAATAATTCTGCCCTTCCCTTGGGCCCAATTGTAACTAAGGAACCCTTTGCTTAATGGGGTTTGGATTTCATTGGGATGATAAATCCTATTTCCAATGCTAGCCATAAATGGATCCTTATGGCAACTGACTACTTCACAAGGTGGATGGAGGACGTCACCCTAAAAAATGATATAGAAGGTGAGATCATCAACTTCCTTGAAGAGTTGGTAACAAGATTTAGTTCACCAAACACCATTATATTCGACAACGCACGAGCTTTTGTGGGTTCAAGGATGTTAGATTTTTCTCTCAAACATGGGGTTTACCTTAAAACTCCATCAAATTACTACCCATAAGGAAATGTGTTAGTGGAGTTGACTAACAAAAACCTAATTAGGTTAATCAAGCACATCGAGTCAGAAGAACAAAGGGATTGGCACAAGCACTTGTGAGTCACTCTATGAGCCGACCTGATTACGCCAAAGCAAATATTGAAGAACTCCTTGTATGAGCTAGTATACAAGAAAGAGGCAGTTTTACCTGTCTCTATAAAGATCCTTGCCTTATAACTATTAAAAGCCTTGGGGATTGAAGAAGGTGGTGGAATGGTAGTAAGGTTGGTTAAACTCCTGAACCTTGAGGAAGATAGAGAAAAAGCTTGTGAATCTATGTTCGGGCGCTAACAAACACTAAAATGATGGTTCAAGAAAAAGACCTCCAACCTAGATTTTAGGGAAGGAAGCCTTGTTCTAAAGTATGCTGAGTATGCTGTGAAACTGAGACACCATAAAAAATTTGAAGCATTATGGAAGGGACCCTTTTGTATCAGTGTGTGCAAGGAAAATAATGCATATGAGCTAGAAGATATGGAAGGTAACGTTTTGGATATAGTGGTGAATGGTATTTATCTAAAATTGTTCCATTAAAATACACAAGTTTAAAATTTTCACAGTTAAGTACCATATGTAATTTTTTTTGTAAAATATGATTTAATTTTGAGAATAAAGCCATGAGATAGCATTGGAAGACACAAAAAATGCACTATATTATATTCAATAAAAAATTTACATTATAGTACGTCCCTGAGGCTCCTAGAGAAGCTGAAGCTTCTTTTGAAAACCCAAAAAAGAGCTATACTGTGAAAAGGTAAAAAGAGAGGCAAGGAACAAAAACAATGAGATTCATAAGCCTCTAGCCATTGCTAAGTAGTCAAAAGTGGCTCTTCATCAGTTTCTTCTTCTTTTTCTTTGACATGGTGAAAAGGGAGTCAAAACAACACACGTAGGCCCAACACATCAATGACTTGCGTCCGCATTCCCATGTCTATATGCAAGGAATTCAAAGTGCTTTTTCTAGTCAAACCCACCAACGCGCTCCATGCCAAACTCCCTCAGAAGGAAAGTGGCCATAGGACGAGACAACGAGCGATGCCTCTCAAGGTCCATGGTTTGAAAGTCAGTAAGGAAGGGTATCTAGACCACGTCCTCCCCATAATCGACATGCCTACGGAGGTCCATGGTGTTCAAAATACCAACACTAGGGATGTCCACTTGGAGAATTTTTTTGAGCTCATCCAAGTACAGAGAGTCGAACATGGCATGACACAACACAATTATCCAAGGCTTGGCAATGTCTAGGTTGAGGGAGGCCACAAAGTGGGAAATGACATTAGAGTTGCACTGCAGATGGTTTTCATCCTTCACATAGTCCTTGCTGAGGACCCAATTAAATACAATGGCGACGAGGTGGTCATTCTTCTTTTCCAGGTGCTTCATTTTGTTGTTGTTAATTTCGCCTACAAAAGAGTATTGCATCCTTTGTGGAAGGAACCAAATGGGAGTGCCTAGAAAAGATGAAATGATGAGAGTAAAAGCTAAATCTAGTAGAATGAAAGATAGCAGGAAAATATTGATAAACTTAAAAGGCTATTTTTTGAATGAATATTGTAATAAGGTGGCATAGCAATTCAGAGAAAAGACATGCCGACGAACCTGACCAACAAAAAAATCCATTTCTAGTTGGATGGAAATGGAGAAAATATCAAAGCATCTGGAGGGAAAGAGGTGAATCATATGGAAAATTTGACATCATGCCTTGAGAAATAAATTTGGGCATTGGGAGTAATGCTCGTGTAGGTCGATCGTTGCCATGTGTCCTTTGCTATCATTAGCATCAACTAGCTTTCTTGTACAAAAATAAATTGATTAATGCGTTAAGTTCTGAAAAATTAAATAGGTACATCTTTTCAAATTACCTTGCACTGCCTAAGCATGGTTGTCATAGCTAAAAGCATGCTTTCCAATGTGTTTGGCTTATTTGTGGAAGAGGCGGTAGGAAGAATGTACTAATTCCATTCTCACAGTGAATTTTGCATTCTTGAGGGATATGGATCGCAAATCCACGTATCACCTTGGTGGCAACATTTAGTGGACCAGGGGTAACGAAAAATCCTTAACTGCATATACATGCAAAGGAATTAACTACACCCAAAAGAAGATTTTTGCTAAGTAGAAACTCAAGTTATCATTTCACTAAAGAAACTCTCTTCAAATTCTTTCCATAACAATGGTAGAAGCATCAACATTTGGTAGAAAGGTTGGAGCCTCGTCCAAAAGGTCGGGTTACGTAAATATTTTTGGGAGGGATTCATTCACCAATGCCCTAGCACTAGAGGAACGACAGTTTGATTATACCAAATCAGTGCAACTAGATGATCGTGTTAGAAGAGAGGTGGTGTAGGATTTTGTAGACAACATTGTTGACCCAAAATTGGCAACAAACCCTAAAAGGCTTAGGGAAGGGGTATTACAAAGAATGATTAAACATGGGTTGACCCAAATTTTTGTGTCACGACTCTAGAATTGTGGTTTTCCATAGTTCATGTTTCCCACTATACACCCATTCCTAGAGCTGGTAGATGCATGTGCTAAAATATTCAACATGCAGGTAGGGGTTATTGTCAGAAACAGGATAAAGGTTACAATTACTATAGTGGCCATATGAGATATGTTGTGTTTCCCTACAACTTGGGGTGCTGAGCACTTTGACGAGGAAGAGATGGAATGATTCTGGCAACTAGAACTAGGAAGGTGCAATTTATGAGGATGAAACAAAGGAAAGGCCAAAGAGAGATCTGTTCTATTTTCCTTTTGCGCATAGAATATTCAAGTAAGATATACAATCTATTTTCTTAATGCTTGCCTAGATTTACGGTCTTTGATGATGATGAAGAGGTCCATCCTTTTTAGATGGGCTTGTCTTTCATGCTTAAGAAGGAGAAAAGTCAGAAGTATTTTAATTTTACTGATGCAATAGCTGAAGGGATGCAAGAGCAATTGAGGACCTAGGACACTAAGTGTAAATTCATGTATTCTTCTTTCTTGGTTCACTTGATCTTGCATCAAAATTATGAGTTTTTGGAGAGAGGTTTTTCATTATTTAGGTTCGATGTAAAAGGTTTATACCAACCGATTTCATTATGGACTCATGTTCTATCAAGGACATGGGATTACTATTGGTTTGTGGATTATTTTATAAGGCCAGTACTTCTAGACTTGTTCCCACACCCTTTGGGCCACTTCTCTCCTAAGGTCTTTCAATGGATGAAGACTTCGCAGACCCTAGTAGATTATTTCCTTGGTGAAAATTTCACTTTTATCAAATTCCATAAAAAAGAAATAATCTAGAGGAATTGCATAAAAATATATACGCAAATCCATCATTCTCACGGAAGCATGCTACAGTGGAATTAGATGCCCAATGCACCACCAATGGTCAAACCATAGTTATAACCCTAACAAGTATTAAATTCATTTAAGGGATAAGTCTTCAAGAAAATTGCAAGTGTCAGACACCAATCTTGCATCGCCTTGCCTCTGGGGAGCCCCCTGCTAGAAATTATTTTTCTAGCTAGGAAACAATATTCCCTTGAGAGATCATTGCATACTTGCTAATGGAGAATTTATCTAAAACCAAGCTTTGAAATCAAACATCCTTATGAGTGAGCCCTTCAGATGTACAAATCCTCAAGCAATCAAATGCAACAAATTTTTTAAGAGGTAAAATATTGGATGAGATTATGGCACCAAAAAATGCATGCATTGTGGCACCAAAAAAACTTTACAATGTAGAGTCCATATTCAATATGCATGCGAAAAATGAAACTTAGTTATGACATGTGGAGTTTTTTTTGTTTGCATGCAACTGTGGGAGCCTAGAGAAGACACGTGAGCTGATCACTTAATTAGACCAACATGCCTTATCTGTGCCTCCACATATAAGGAAATAATATATTATTTATTGGTATATATAATACCTCTATATTATCTATTATATCTATATTTTTATTATAGATTACATTATTGACTATTATGATATCTTTGAGAAATAAATTCATGGATTTTTTTTCATGCATGTGTAGTTATTATGTTCTATGTTTGTTTGATATAATCTCATCCAATATTTTACCTCTCAAAAAATTTGTTGCATTTGATTGCTTGAGGATTTGTACATCTTAAGGGATCACTCATAAGGATGTTCGATTTCAAAGCTTGGTTTTAGAGAAATTCTCCATTAGCGAGTATGCAATGATCTCTCAAGGGAATATTATTGCCTAGTTGGAAAAATAATTTCTAGCAGGGGGTTCCCCAGAGGCAAGGTGATGCAAGATTGGTGTATGACACTTGCAAAATTCTTGAAGACTTAGCCCTTAAATGAATTTAATAGTTGTTAGGGTTATAACTATGGTTTGACCATTGGTGGTGCATTGGGCATCTAATTCCACTGTAGCATGCTTCTGTGAGAATGATGGATTTGCATATATATTTTCATGCAATTCCTCTAGATTATTACATAGTTTGGAGCATGTTAGTGTGGTATAAGAACATGGTTTGATTTGTAGGTTCTCTCTTTGTGGTAATAGTCTTCTTCTTGAAGGTTCTTCTGTTATGAGAGATGTATTTTGCATATCATTGTTATGGGTGATCCCACAAAGCTGGTTTACAATTTTTAGGAGATTTTATTTTTTGCTGAAATCACATTATTTTAGAAAATATAATGATTTAAGCTTTGAAAATTTCTATTTAAAGCATTCCAATTGAAGAGGGTTTGATCAAACTACCTTAGATCAAATTCCCTTGCATAGAACCCTGCTACTTTTAAACCATACGTATAACAAAGTCTCCTTTACACCTATCAAAATGTTGATAAAAAACCACTTTTGATTTACATTTTGGGGGATCAAATGAATTCATTTAAAATTTATTTATTGTAAGTATGTAAGTCGTTAATATAAGCATCCCAAAAAGAATAATTTTAAATAAATTTAATTTAATTTTTATATTTATTTTTTATTTCTTGTGAATGTAGGTTTTTCACCAAAAATCAAGCTCTTTGTTTTGCACGTGTAAAAATAGAAGATTATAAAAAGAGAAAAAGAAAAATATGAGTGCATCAGATATTGAAGTCCTTGATCCAACAAAAAAATAAAAATTGAATTTCGATACATACAAAAAAAATTATGTGTTATACAACTGCCTATGCCTGAATTGTAATTTGTTTGACTTCAAAACTTGATTAAGGAAAAAATGTTCAACAAAACACTATGAAACCAATTGGAAGCACTAGATATCATAGTTAAAAATCTAAATTAAAAAAAAAAAAGAATTTTATCCTTCATGGAAAAAAATTTATATGTTATACGGTGAGCGTCACTCCTTAAAAATGGTGTTTATTAAAAAAAATAGTTTTTGAAGGAGATAGAAAAAGAAGTGAAATTTGATTCCAATTTTTTTTAAAAAAATATATTTAGAATCTATAGATAAAATGTCACAAATCACTTGTTTGCACCATCTTCAAATTCTACACGGTTTAGTCGCTATAGGTGCTCAAAAGTGAAGATTTAGTTAGAAAAAAATTAGTTTAGTGTCCAATTTGGCCAAAAATTGTAAACCAATATTGTGGGATCAACCATATGCTTCTTTGACACCATGATAGAGGAGTTAGCCACATCCTCTATGTGAAGTGCTATAGGAGGATTTGTTAATGTTGTTCAATCTTGTTTTCAGATTTGACATTACCTGTGTAGTGGGAGTTCTAGAAGGTATATGTGTTTTGTATGAGAGGGGCACCTCTCTTGGACTGGTTACAATTTACTATAGTGAGTTACTTCAAGGTTTTTTTATTACATGTCTATGTGTGTTGTTACCTTGGACTCTTATTTTGCAAGATGGTAGATATATAGGGACTCAATTGTAGATTTGGGTTGCTATGTTGATATCATGAAGTTCTACCTATGACAGTTTTGGATGAGCTAGCAACTTGCTATGGTTGCTATTCCAATTTGGTATGAGTGTGGGAGTCACTCAAAGTCTTTTTCTATCATTTGAATTTGATGCTTGTGTTCATGAATAGATTGGTGCAGATTTCAGTGACAGAGGAAATGGTTACAGAGAATTGGGAAAGTTATTGGTTCTTGGTGCAGGAAGGTCATTGGCCTTGAGTCCTATACTTGATTTATAAGAATGATTCCTTGTTTAGAATAATTGCAATGTCAAGTGGGAGAATGTTGGGAATAGGATGCCATTTAATTGCAATCCTAAACATATTTCATGTATCTCCTAAGTCCTTGGAAAGTGTTCCCCAACACTAGGATTAGAAAGAGATTAAATTCAAATGAAATGAACATGTAAATTGACATTTGCAATTATTCCTAAATGATAGTTGAGCATGTGAGGGTGTTCAGGAAGAGCTCCTAAAAAATAGGAGCACATGGGGCACACACATGGAGGATCGAAACCACCTTGAGTTCAGATAACTGTTTGGAGGAAAGATAACACTTTAGTAATGCATGTAAATATCCTAGAAGTTAGGAATTTATATTTACACGAGTGGATTTTAGTTTAGTTTAGTTTAGTTCAGTATCGTATCAATTGAATTCAGTTCAGTTATGGTTTAGTTATCTTTAGTTGCACGTAGTTAGTTTCATTTGAATGCTAGTTGACTTGGAATGCATGACTAATGACTTGAGTTACATGACAGATAATAGGTGGCTACATTCAGTTAAGTGGGGATGATCAATCATGCATCATGTTTGCATGAATTGATGGAGAGATATGTTTCAGTTAACAAAGATTGACTTGGACCAATCTTGGGCGCCCAAGTTGGCATCTTGGAGTTAACACCTTTGCATGAGAAGATATTTACAAGGCTTGGTTAAGTGAATCCATTCTTGGGCGCCAACTTTGAGGTGAGCCTTGCAAGATATTTTCTTTACCAACGATCAGTTAAGTGTTTAGTTTAAGGGTGCCTAAATTGAGGAGACTTTGGTTTTGACTTTGTTTTTCATGGAAGAAATCTACTTGCACAAGAATGGCATATATATTTGCAAAAAGCTTTATCCTCTTGTAATTGTCAACTCTTTGGAGTTTACAATGTTCACAATTGTCTATTTATTCTAGGAAGTTGAAGAGAGTTCTAAGAGAGTACTTTTGTGAAGCATGGAATAGGATGTGTGGATTCATGCTTGGACACATGAGAGTTTATTGTAGGTTGTGAAGAAGAATTGTTGAAGGCAAAAGAAGCATCTCGAGCAAGGATTGATAAAGAATTATTGTAATCTTGTACTAAGGTTAAATAATACAAGCACTATTGATTCTGGTGGTGGAGTTTTTTCCCGAAAGGGTTTCTCCACAGTATATGCTGCATCACTTATATCTTTTGGTCTTATTCTTCTACAATCTTTTGTCTACTTCTACAACTGGTAAAATGAATCTAAACGAATAATCATATACAAATAAATTGTAATAAAGAACACTTAATTAGATTTACAATCTCATATTTTTACAAAGTATTAAGCTACATAATTTCACCTCCATTTTCAAGACTCCCCTTTCTTAGTTGATCTAGAATGGGTTTTTGGCCTTCTTTCAGCTCCCCAAAGCTCAGTTCTGGAAACTTAGTCGAGACCAATTCACCTTTGGCGGTGAATGGGTCCTCCCTTAATAAGACCTTAATTTTTGAAAGTTATTTTTGCGGGAATTTAATTATCTTTCTTTCCAGATTTGGTGACGGCCTTAATTCTTTGAATTTAAGAGTTAATCTCATAATTTAGTATAAATAAGGGGTTAATTCACATTGTTCATCCTAGCAAGTTTATCAAGAATTGTTATATTTTCAAGAGAGCACCCTAATACTTTACAAGAGCATTTTCAAGGAATTTCAAGATAGAAGTGAAGAGTTTATTGCAAAAATTCAAAGATCATATCATCATGGCAAGGTTCTAATTGCATCATTTCATGTTCATGCTTCATTATATTATTTCATAATTTGGTGTAATTACCTACAAGGGATTTCATTGAGGAAAACCCCCATTCACTAAAAAATCAACAAGTTTTCTATCCTTGAGTGTGTGATTGTAGATTTATAGGTTGAAGAGAAAGATTATCAAAGTTGTCAAAGTTGTCAAAGTTGCAAAGTTGCAAAGTTGTCATTCAAGGTGTAAGAACACAAAAAGAGCCCTATAGAACTAAATATTTCCTTCCAAAACTTGATAACAAGGATTTCAAGAGTGTAGAAATCAAAGTACAAGATCCTGAAATTAGTTTTCCAAAACCCTAAAAGGACCCATTCGCCCCTGAAGGAAAATGAGTCCTCCATAGCTCAAAAACAACTTTCTGGATAGGTACACAACTTTTCATACTCTAAAACATTCCTCATAGTTGCTATAACAATTAGGGTTGATTTATAGTTGTTATTAGTATCTTCTTTTGCATAATTTCAAGTGATTTGGGCTTGGAAAATAAGTGATCTATCTCATTTTTGGGATAGATCCTATTTTCCAACATATCATTTTTGGTGAATGTGACTCATTCAACATTGCACTTTTCTAAATTTTTGGAGTCTTTCATTGCATTTCAAGTTAAATCTTGTATTCATTGCATTTAGATTTGCATTGAATTAGGGTTTCCTCTTTTGCATTGAAATCTTACATATCATATAGGGTTTAGACTTGCATTGTTTTGCACTTCCTAAATCTGAAAATTACAAAAACAAAGTAGTCATTTTGAATCTCATTTAGATTTCATTCAAGGTATGTGCAGGATCATGATGGGCCAAAAAGTGGTGATATGATGGGTATGTGGCTGGCGACTTTTTTTTACCCAAAATTAATGAAACGAAAAAGGTTTGTAAAGGAAATTCTCAACTTTCCACCAATATAAATTATGCTTTACTTTGAATTTAATAAATAATTATTATTCATTTTCTATTTGAATTACGACTAAAGTCCTGATTGATAGGCTGATTGAAAAACATCTATAGATTTCAATAGTATCACATTTTTTAATCTAAAAATATGCCACATTCTATGCTTCACATACTAGAATTTAAAAAATAATAATTTCATGAAGTTTTGACCAAGTTAATGTGATTACATATGAGTTTTTATGTTTTCTAAAATTTGTAATAAAAATTCATAATTAATTATTTACTTGAAAAAATTACAAAAAATATGCATCACATCAAGACATGAGTCCTCTACTTATATCTAAAATGATATTATAAAAATATTATAATTTTATTGTGGTTAGGGTGGTCCAGACACCTACTTCTTATTTTTTCCCTAAATTTAAGTACTACCATTGAAATTTCAATTTTTACCAAATAGATTTTAATAAAATAAAATAAACCTAGTAGTTTATAAACTACATTCAATTTTCTATAGATTCTATTCTTACATATTTTTGAAATAATATAGATAACTTATTCAAATTTTACCAAGTTGCCTAACTTTGATTTTTCTAAATTTTTTGCCACTTAAGGGCCTATTTTTTCCATGATGATTCTGCACATACCCTTCAATTACATTTGAAGATAAAAAAAAAAATTGCATTTCAATCTAGGTAAATTACATTTCATCTTTCTATTGCATTTTTGTATTGAATTTCTAGAAAATTTGAAGCTACATTTCACCGTCTACAACTTGGAATTGAAATATATATTCGAAAGCTTGCAAACCATTAAAAAATAGTTTAAAAAGACCTTACCAAGACCCATTCATCCTTACTAGAAAATAAGTTCCTGATCAAGTCTGACCTGAAGGTTCTGACAACTAAAAAGACATTAAAATTCAGTTTGAAATCCACAGAAAACTCGCAAAAAGGCCTAACCAAGACTCATTCACCCTTATTGGCGAATAAGTCCCTGATCAAGTCTGAAATGAAGCTTCTAGCAACTAAAAAGACATTAAAATTCAGTCTGAAATAAACAAAAAACTCCCTAAAAGACCTAACTAGGACCCATTCACCCTAACTCCAAAGGTTTATTTTGATTCTAATGAGAGATTTTGATGGGAAAATTAGAATGGGTCATATTTTTGGAGAAGTTAAGATTTGAATGAAATAAAATACCTTCCATTAGTGAAACATAATGAGCACAATAGAAATATTTATAATATAAAATGCGAGTGTAAAAATATACAAAGAAATCCTTGCATATATAGGAAATGATGAGGTGGTGAGAGGGAAGGAGTGAAACTCTAAGTACCCCTCAAAATGTGAAACACTTGTATGCTCAAATGGTAAGTGTGTGAGAATGTGTAGAGTGCACATGCAATAGGTGAGTACATGTGTCTCAACCACATAAAGTGAGACAAAAAGATAAAATTTCTTAAGTGGATATTTAACTAGTGTGAATGGGTCATCTTGAAAAGAGTGAAATATAAACTAGAAGTGAAATAACCATATTTACACTAACACACCCTCAGGAGCAACTTAGGTAGTAATGTATGCAAAGATGGCAATGGGTCTTGACTACTAGGCCATATTAGGTACCCTTGTAAATGAAATTTATCATAAAACAAAGTAAAAGAGAAAAATCAAAGGGAAATAAAACTTCTCTCTAAAAGACAAATGATATGATGAAAATATACAAGTGAATAACATGATAGAAGGAGGAATCAACATGACCCCCCAAATACTACTTCTAACAAAATTTACAATGAATGTTGCATAGGAGACAAAAGAGATAAGTTCTATTGCCCCCCCCTCAAAAGTGAGAATGAAATAACTCCATGCGAACTCCCCTCAAAATTATTCTTGTAGTGTTGGTAGATTCTCAAAACTAGATGTTTAAGATGATCCACGATCACTAAACAACATTTCTCCCCTTAGGAAGAAACAACTCCACAAATGTATGCACTAATGACTCCATTTCATATAGGAATATGGAGGTAGTAAGATGAATGTCTTTGAATTTTGCACATGATCTAAAGATGTGAAGTGAGATTAAAAATATATAGTTATAGCAATATTTTCATTACTTCTACTAAGAAAGTAATGATTTCAAAATCAAGGCATTACGAGAAAATGAGAAACATGCTTGCATAGGTCACCAAATAAGAAATCAAATATATAAACAAACATGTGTTGTCAATTAATGATGGTGGGCTAATAGTATAATCTAAAAGGTAACCTCTTCATAAAAAATCCTTCCTAGTTTTTGTCCAAATAAATAACCTAAAATGAGGCCATAATGACCTAAAAACAAAGATTTCATATAAAATAAACTCTTATTTTATGGTTCATCCCTCTTTAAGACTTCATTTTCAATTCCTCGTTATCTTATGAGTAACAAGGGTACTTACATTAAACTAAAAACATTTAGAAACAACAACATACTAGCCTTGAGTTGCCTCACATGTCTTCAAATTTTCAACAAGATATTTTATGCCCAATAGGTAAAGGGCCATACATGAAACCTAAAATTTAAGATGTCTCAATAAATAATGATAATTTTTTCAATTTTAGTGTACTCCATATTGTTAATCATCATATGAGACAAAATGGTCTACCCATTTACACTTTCAATGCCTCGTCCATGCCAAGTAGGATGAAGACATATATGACACCAAAATACTTGATAAAAAAACAAGATCATCATGTGTGCCACTTAGCATAAAATAATTAACAAATGAAATACTCATGTTTATGTACATGGTGTTAAAATACGACTATTTGAAAAAAAAATAAAAAAAAATCTATCTCTTATGTCACCTATCATATGTGGGCTATTGAATATATGCTAATACTATATAGAAATCAATATCTCATATATAGATAGCCACTTCACTATAAATTAGCAATAAGTATGCACCTTTGGACAACCACATTATAGGCCATAAAATGACTATATATATAATTCTTGAGGGCCATTGTACATATATCATAGTCTACAAGTTTTTTATAGGTTAATTATAGGCTAATAAAACACTAACCCTAGACTATAAATATAGTAAAAATGATGACATGAATCCTTAATTATGAACATCTCATATGAGCAATAACAAAAATAATAACCATTTCATATGAGATACATGAAGAGATTGAGTTTGCAATATGAAACCATTTCTGATGATTCCAATTTTAATAAGGAAGTTTTGTTGGTTGCTTGCAATTTAAAGGTTCATTGTTGTAATAACAAGAATGATTATGACACAATGAAAAAATCAACATATTTAAATATAACTTATTTCCTCTATAAGATAAAATGTGTATAAATTTTCTATGGACATTACTCTTATTCATAGCAAGGAGTGTTTGACATCCTTAGAGTAGACTTACATTAAAAATCTATTTAGGCTATTTTAGAATAGTTCTCTTTTGATTAATTTAGCACTTAATATTTAGTTACCTTTTAGAACTTGGAAGTGTAATCCTTCTAAGCATAATACTTAAATTATTAACATAAGTCAACAATTATTAAATCCAGTCAACTTTCTCTAGCTATGTATGCACATTACTTTTCATATTCCCTTCTCTACTCTCTATGTCGATCTTCCTTTCTTGAGAATATATTTTGTATATTATATTATGTCCATAATTGAGGTTCTATAAAGGATTCTCCCCTCTAATATTAGTTTTGAAAGAAAAGATTCTAACTCTATCCTTTGCAGAGTGTGAGCCTCTTAAAAGTACACAAGTATATAATTTTTTACTTTTGATTTCATTTACAAAATGTATAGTCTCAAAAAGATAAAATATTCTTTGCTTCATTATACATTATTCAAATAATTTTGAATCTAAACAAGTATATTGAACAACTATAATTCATTGCTTAACATATTATTCTTCATTTAGAAAACTTGGTATAATATAATAGACTTGTAACTGTACTCAAGGATCACTTATACATTTTAGATATCTTAAGCCTCAAATTTATGAGTTGAAGTTAAGTTACAACATAATTATTTTCCATGAGATCATAATTATGAGAGAAGTTTTTTGGAAACAATCAAGTTAATATATTTTACCAATATTTTAAATCACATTGTATGATCCACTTTTCTTCATCCTAATGGTATGTCATGGAGATTGATTCCAAATATTGATTGAAAATGTTAACATAGTTGAATCTAATTTCATAATTTTAGATGTATTTGTCATCTTTCTAATGACACAAGTTGGGTTGAAGTGCTATCAATATGAATAGAGTTTTTTTCTTTATTACATATTGTTAGGCAAGAATAAAAAATCAAATCCAAAAATTGTTTATCATTCTCTTAACATATTTAAATATAGGCTATAATTGTATGGACACATGATGCAATAATTAGTTGATTATATAAAAATAATCTAGTATTTAGTCTCTTGGTGAAAACTTACTATGGTGGCTACATTAATTTTTAGTAAATGAATTAAGGAAAAGAATAAGAACCCTAACTATGATCTCACCAACTAAATCCTAATTATTATTATTCAATGTGTAGTGTAGGAAAACGTACTCCTTTACATTTTCACACTTTGTTTGGGCCCTTCATTTAAATTTTACTTAATTATGCCTTAATAAGCCCTATTTTACATTTACAAGCCTAATAAATTATATTTTTCAAAGGGGAAACCTGACAACAATTCCAACAAATAACACTTTATCTTAAGAAATGTGTGTTCCAGGAATAGGTGCATGTCCCTAGACCTTTGAACCTAAATTTAAATTATGTTTTTGTGGTATTGTCCCCAAATTCAAATTTTAATGTCAGCTTGTAATGTTTAATTTTTGGGAAATTAAGGATACATAACTATAAAAACAAGGTTATTTTATCAAATCAAGTCTATATTTTTCCTAGCATTTTGAAGTGAACAAAAATATAGCAAAGTTTATGATCAAGAGCATTCAAGAGTAGATTTGTCAGTGATTTATTGCAGCAATCAAGATCTCAAGCATCATGCCAAATTCTTTTACAATCATGCATGTTTTTGGAGCTAACATTGTGATGTAAGTTTCAAAGATTCAAAGCAAGCATTCAAAGTCATATTTCAAGTATCAAGATCCACATCTATTGAAGCCATTTCATGCAAGATCAAGATGAAGATTTGAGACTTGATGATAGGATAATCTTAGGTCCTCCTCCCACAAACAAAATTCAACAAGTTACCTAATCAAACAAGAAATCTAATCCTTATAAAGTCAAATAATTGCCATTTTTGCACACTAAAACATAAATTGAATGAAGAATGGAACATCTTCTCCATTTAAGAATGATTCACTTGCCACCTAATAAAGAAAAAAAATAAGGTAAGAGTATAAACATGAACTATTGTGCATTTCATCAAACACTTGGTCATCTTACTGATGAGTGTCATGCCTTAAAGGGACTCATTAGTAAATTTGAATCATTTCCATAGGACTGTATTGGGATAATCCCTTAAGAATTAATTTCTTTGCTCCTTGCCATGTGATAGTTGTAGGATCATAGCATGCCACTATTACATGTTTTACATTTATTGAAAATCCTTTCTTTATTATAAGGATCCCATTCTCATCACCCATCTCGACTCATCCTTTTCCTACACTTAGTGGGGGCAAGGAGTTAGATAGCATTTTCCTAGTACAACACTTGTTGTTGTCTCTTTAGCTAGTTATCCACCTTCTGCATATGATGAACAAGATTGGGATGTAGACGAACTGCTATAGGTTGACTCATTTGTGCTTTACTAGTCTTTTTCTTTGTCTTTTTTTCATGTTCTTTGTGTGATTGCATGTGTGTAATGTGATACCATGTATCGTTCTAATTGACATGTCTTTATGCTCATTCCTCTACTTGTACCTAAATTCTTCTATGTGTTGTAAAAAAATATCTTTTATCTTGTCTTGTGTTTTCCTTTCGGAGATGATGCAAGGCGTCGACACATTTAAGTCTCTTCCATGTTGACCCAAAATATTTTCTTTGTTTTCACTCTCTATGTGTCATTCTTCTAGTTCTATGAGTATTTGGGGAGTGATGGCGTTTCCAAGCTCTATAATAACATTGTAGTAAAGAAACTCTAAAATAACATTTTAGTAAAGACATATGTTGACCCCAAATCCATGGATCCCTTATGTGTTTTGGATTTCATTTGGGGGTAGCCCCTTTTCATGACCTAGCTTCATTTGGAAACATATGCTTGACATAGGGCTTTCCAAATGAGATCTCATGTCATCTTTATTGTTTAGCATTTATCATTTTCTACTTTAAATTAATTGCTAACAACATGGTGTTTAGTAATTCCTTTAAAGTGGGGGCATACATTGATATTATCATTTTGACTTATGTTTCTTAGTGTGGTCTTCTTATTTCATGTGACGTGTCTTCTTCTTGGTGGTGTCATTGGGTTTGATGTCCTTCAATATTGTGACCTTTTTGAGCATATGACATTACTCTTAGTGGCGATGCTATGAATTACATACCCTAAGTTGTGAATATTTTATCCTCACCTTGTCCTCTCTTGGAGATATTAGGCATGATGTTCCCCAAGGAGATACCTTTCATGAACAAAGAAAAACCCCTTTGAATATCCTATTGTATATGTCAAGGCCACCAAGTATAACACACATTGCTTGCCAGTCGAGCCTTTATGTTTTTCATGGCCACCAAGTATAACACACCTTGCTTTCCAGTAGGGCCATGTTTGTTCATAAGTGCTTAGCATCACGTAACTTTCTAAGTCTTATGAAGCTCAAAGTTATCAAGAGGTATAACTTTGGTATGGTTAGTTTAATGGAAGCCTAATAAGACTCTCTCATTGGCCATGTTCTGGAAGCTCACTTAGTGGACAATGAATTTCACTAGCCTATGTGAGCGCATGGTTGTTTGCATAGTGGATTTTGAGTTCCACTTGTAAACATTTTTTAGAAAAACAACTAAGGCTTGATCCACATTGAGTTGGAAAAATAGTCGAGGCCTAATCCACCCCTTTTTTTCTTTCTTTTAGTCTTTGACATTGTATGATTATCTTGTTATTGTTGCTACATATTTAACAAATCTATGTGTCTCCTTGTGCCTTTGTTGGTTTTCCGTGAGATCTTAGATCTTGGGGTCTTGATCATCCTCCTTAACCTTTGTTGTCTTATCTTTCCAATAATTGTACAATTAGACCTCTCTTATTTGTCTAGTTTAGTTCGAGTTTGACACAATGCCATCCTCTCACTAAAGTGGGGGCTAAATTTAGTGTAAGAAAATGTACTCCTTTACATTTTCACACTTTGTTTGGGCCCTCATTTAATTTGGATTTAATTATGCCTTAATAAGCCCTATTTTACATCTACAAGCTTAATAAATTACATTTTCTGAAGGGCAAACCTGACAATAATTAAAGCCTACACATAACACTTTACCTTGAGCTATGTGTGTTCCAGGAATAACTGCCTAGGACCAATTCGCCCATGGGTGAATGGGTCCTACCTAGACCTTTGAACCTAAATTTAAATTATGTTTTTGGTGGTATTTTAATGTCCCTAAATTCAAATTTCAACGTCGGCTTGTATTGTTTAATTTTTGGAAAATTAAGGATACATACATATAAATAAAAGGTTATTTTATCAAATCAAGTCTAAGTTTTTCCTAGCATTTTGAAGTGAACAAAAATATAGAAAATTTTATGATCAAGGGCATTCAAGAGTATATTTTTTAGTGATCTATTAGTACAATCAAGATCTCAAGCATCATGTGAATTTTTTTTGCAATGATGCATGTTTTTGGAGCTAACATTATGATGTAAGTTTCAAAGATTCAAAGAAAGCATTCAATTCATATTTCAAGCACCAAGATTCATATCCATTGAATCCATTTCATGCAAGATCAAGATGAAGATTTTAGACTTCCAAAGGTTTACTCAAGGGTTTGGTGAGTTGCAATAGAGCATTTTTCATTCATCATTTCTCTCATGTTTCATTATTTCAATTCAAGGTTTAATTACCAAAATAGGGTTTGACCAAGGCAAACCACCATTCACCAAAAAACAAACAATTTTCCCATCTTGTGTTTGTATTGCAGATCTTAGGTTGAAGAAGGATTGAAGATGTATTGAAGAGCAAGATTGGAAAAGTTGTTAAAGTTGTCATCAATTCGTAGAGTCACTTATAGATATGATTTCCAAATTTCGGACACTGAAACTCAAATCAAATAGAAGCTACAAATTGACATTAGAGGCTTCAAAAAGTTGTTTGAAATCTCTAAGAAAAGACCTATTCACCCATGGGAAAATGAGTCACAGCCTGCCTCCCGAAAATGTCTTTTGGTGACTAGCACACAGTGTCCAACCCTTCTCAGATCTACAAAAAGTTTACTGTTTCTATTTGTATTGAACTTTAAATTGATTTTTCTAGTTTGAATGAGCATAATTGAGTATGTTTACTATTTTTAGTTCTCTCAAAAGTGTTGTTCAACTTGATACTCCTGTTCTCAATCATAAGGAAATCAATAGATTCCCTGATTGAATTGACTCATCTAAGAGTTGCAAGTCAATTCTTTGTGTGGATCTCATTTCCTAATGAAATAAAGGAAAATAGATCCATCTATTATCATTTTGGTTAACTCCCACACCTTTCCAACCTTCAAACAAACATAACCTATTTTTATTCGTCGCACAATGATATATTATTAAAGAAAAACAAAAACATTTTTATCATGTACAATATATTAGTACAAGTATTTGGGACACTCATTGTCCGCAAGGAAATATATGTTTTCAATATGAAGCATTTTGAATGAAATCAACACCTAATAACACCTAATAATATCAGTACAAATATTTTAGTACAAATATTTTAACTAAATATTCACGAGGCAACTCGGTCAAAAGACTTTAAGACTTCTGACTTTTCGTAATTGGACAAACAACTCATCAAACACCGCGACTTTTGATTTTTTTGAAGTTGAAATGACAGAAATAATTTACTTTCCTCGAAAAAATTACAAGGACGACTGTGTAGACTGTTTAAGTTTTACACAATAATTGGCAGCATCCTGCTTCCTATTGTTTTTCCCACAAGACAAATTTACAGAGAAAATGTTGAATCAGCAAATGTTATCGAACAAGAAAAAGAATAGGAGGAATAAAGAATGGCATGCGCCGTATTTAGTATAGTAATAACACGTATGAAATATACCGGTTGGTGGAATATAAGCGTTTACGTGCCGGTGCTCACGGGCAATGCGTATCAGAGGGACAATCCAAACAAATTGGCTTTCTAATATTATACTTATTAGTGGTTAGCAAATGTCACATAATTAGCAAAAGCAGCAAACTTAAGCTCTCTAATATTATACTTATTAGTTAAGCTCTTATGAACTACTTTTCGCGTATAAATACGCTACCGCTCGCATGAACAAAATTAAAAAAGAGTTAATCATGGTAGGGTTGTCAAGTGTGCTGAAATTTGCGGCGCTTGTCTGTTTAATTTTGGTATCGCCATTGCCAGCGTGTGGAGCCATTGTGCACCACAAATTCACTGTGAGCAGTTTTTTAATAATCCAGTAAAGTCTAAGCATTCTGTTAAGCCTGAGGTCTAAGTTGTATTTTTAACCGTGTTACAGATTGGAACACAGAAGGTCACTAAATTGTGTAACACGCAGACGGTTGTTACAGTCAATGGACAGCTTCCTGGTCCGACTATAACCGTTCACGAAGGCGATAATCTGGTCGTTGAAGTGGAGAACAATGCACCATATAATGTTACTATACACTGGTAACAAAGAGTCAAAGACTATCAAATTTTCATCTATTGAAGTTTGGCTTGATAATAAAATTATGGTAGAGGTTTTTGCTGTTTATGATTTTGCAGGCATGGCGTGACGCAGCTCAAATCTTGCTGGGCAGACGGAACGCCCTACGTATCTCAATGTCCGATAATTCCTGGGAATAAATACACCTACAATTTTACAGTGAGAGGACAGGAAGGGACGCTGTGGTGGCATGCGCATATCACATATCTCAGATCTACTGTGCATGGAGCTTTGCTTATTTTACCCTGGCCTGGAATCGACTATCCTTTCCCCAAACCAGATGCTGAGATTCTTATTATTTTGGGTAGGTTGCTCTTTCCCACTCAAATCCCTTATCTTGAAATTCTTAGTGAAATTCATATGCGAATGTTATTTTGAAGATCTGTCTGATCTATGTAATATCAATTTTTGAGGCAGCCTATTTGATAGGGCTGCTGCTTTAATTTGGATCTGTGTGGCAACTTTACTTAGTGATCCCTTGGAATAGGTGATCCGTGTTTCTTTGAACACATTGTTTAGTAAATCTGTCCATGGAATAGGTCATCTGTGTTTCTTTCAACGCAATGTTTAATGAATTTGTTATTAAAGAGTTTCATGGAAACACACCAAATATCATGTCCTGTAACATTTCTCAATGTATTTCTATATATTTACTTCTTACCTCAAAATTATGTCCATTTCAATATAACTGTATATTACTCTATTCAAATTTGTATCCACCAATTTTAAATGCCCACTCATCAAATGACCTAATCCCCCAACTCAATGTACTTAATTAATTTTTTTTCTACCAAAATATTATAAACATACCTACCAAAATATTATAAACATATCTATTATACTTTTTAGCAATACAACTGGTAGAAAATAACATAATGTAATTTCCCTTTTGAATACGAGACTAAGAAACTAAAATTGCCTCATTCCCACGTACTACAGGCTACGTCAAACATCTACCTATGCATGAGCTGCATAGACGAGTTCTTACTTGTTGCCTTGACTAGATTCTATGTAGAAGTTAAATCTATCATAGCTTGGACCTTAGAAGTATCAAAACTTGGACCTAATAACTAAGATTCAAATTAAAACGTAAAATCTAAGAATCTATAAGTGAAAAGAAAAAACCATTGGAATACTGTGCAGGTGAATGGTGGAATGCAAACGTAGAAGATGTGCTGGCTAATGCCATTCGAACAGGGGCTGTACCAACCGATTCCAACGCATCCACAATCAAGGGCGAACCGGGGGACTTCTTCCCTTGCTCTGCAAATTGTGCGCATGAATGAAAAATTAGATTTTTTAAAGTATATCTGAAGTTATACTAGTTTTGAAGAGATGATTATTTAATTAATGAATTGTGAATGCAGACACTACGAGGTTTTTAGCTGAGAGAGGGAAAACTTATCTAATGAGGATTGTAAACTGTGTGATGCTTCATTCATACTTCTTCAAAATTGCTGACAACCGATGTACTGCTGACACATCCAGGTAACACCATGGATATCCTCATAACAACTGCCCAACAGTCAGGGCTCTTTTACATTGCCACCCGCGTATATAACAGCCAACCTCTGGGTACTGATTTTGTAAATACCACAACAACCGCAATACTGCAATACAAAGATTCCAGTAATACGTCTGTCCCTGTGCTGCCTACTCTTCCTGCATTTAATGATACTGCAACAGCAAAAATTCAGTAGCAATCTGAGAAGTCTCAATCCCTGGGTACCACAGATTTTTGACGTGGACATGTTACTAACTGAGAAAATCAGTAGGAATCTGAGAAGTCAAATGCCATCAGTACCACAGATTGTTGACGTAGAAATGTTAATAACAGAGGGCTTGGCACTTATAAGCTGTCCAAACAATTCATGTGCAGGTCTCTACGGCGGAAGAGCTGTTGGAGCTTTTAATAACATTTCATTCGTTGAACCAAATATCTCAATTTTGCAGGCCTATTATTTTGGTATAGAAGGAGTGTTTACCATAGATTTTCCTGATAATCCTCCAGTAGTATATGATTACACAGGAACTGTGCCATTGAGTCTTTGGGGACCTGAATTAGGAACAAAAGTAAAAGTTCTGAAATTTAATAGCAATGTGCAAATAGTGTTTCAGAATACCGGGATTATTACAATAGAGGATCATCCTATACACCTTCATGGCCATAATTTTTATGTTGTGGGGCAAGGTTTTGGAAACTATGATTCTCACACGGATCCTGCAAAATTTAATTTGGTAGATCCTCCATTGGTGAATACCAACGGAGTTCCTACTGGTGGGTGGGCGGCAATTAGATTTATAGCCAACAACCCAGGTAAGCTAGTTTCAACTCTATATATTTTCATTTACAATTGTTGTTTTCCTATTGGAGCAAATTAGTTTTAAAATAACATTAGCATTCTGTTTTGAGTCGATTGAGATTGACCCATATTTTATTTCATGCATAATATTTCATAAGAATTATAATATAAATAGTTCACTTACATTTATTGTACTTAGGCATTAACACTGATCTTTCTCCTCGGTCAACTGTACCAGTAAATATTTAGTTTTGTTAAAAATGCCTTTCACTTCTCAACAACCAAATTATAGTCAATTTCTCTATGTTGTTATGTAACAGGAGCTTGGCTGATGCATTGCCACTTTGAATCCCATTCAGCACTTGGTTTTGACATGGTATTTATTACAGAGGATGGGCCAAGAGATTCAGATAAATTGCCTCCTCCTCCTTTTGATCTACCCAAATGCTAGCTGTATTGTGAGTTGGTCGGATGGCTGAACCGTCTCTTATGTATATCCTCGTTGTATGGTATGCTACTTAAAAAATGAAAATGGCGTCTCCATGCAGTTCGGATGAGATCGAGCCTGCTTAGTGTTTACTGGTTCACTTATTTTCTATAAATTATATTGAGCAATTTTTTGTTTTCATAGTTGTGAAGGGAAATAAACTTTTCCTATAATAAATGTAATAAATGTATACAATTTATTTTTAATCTTAATAAAAGATTTAGAGAAATATTATTTTCAAGGTATTTATTTTTTAATAGATTAATGATATAATTAAATAAAAATATTTAAATAATTTTAAATTTGGAAAGTTCATATTTTATATTCTTATTCTTAAAATTTCAATGATTTCTTAGATAATATTTTAATTATTTTAAATAATTTAATAAAATATTCTAGTGTACAAAAATGTTGTCCTTTACATTTTCGCACTTAATTTGGGAATGATTAACATTAAAATGAAACTAATGTTGCTTTGATCTAGTGTTGTAATGTGTTTTACATGTTCACGTTAGGTTTAGTGCCCTTTTAAGCTAAATAGACCTAATTTTGTCTTAATTTAGTGTATTTATTTACACCTTCACATTAAGTTTAGGGCCCTTGTAAACTAAATGGACCTAATAGTGCTTTATTTAGGGTGTTGTATAGTGTATCCTAACACTTTCACACTAATCTAGGGTTTTATTAATTAATTGGGCTTATTTATGCCTTAATTGGCCCTATTTTGCACCCACAAGCCTTATTAAATGCATTTTTTTGGAGATAATCCTGACATTTATCAAATAACCAATCACCATTTAGTGTTTTTGGTCATGCATTCCAGATTTAGTGGTTTGGGACTCATACGCCACCTTGGGCATATGAGTTCGACCTAGGCTTTGGGACTTGATATTGAATTTCACATTAGTTAGGACCTGTCTTGGAGTTTCTGCCCCAGTTTTGAGCCACTGGAACTCATACACCACCTTGGGCATATGAGTCCCCACTCTAATCAAGACATAATTTAAATCCAATTTTTGGTGGGATTTTATCTTTCTAGATCTCATGTCAGCTTGTAGTGTTGTAATTCTAGGAAATTTGGCATAAATAAGTATAAATACAAGGAAATTCCATGATCTAATCAAGATCTATGATCGGATCATGAGCTATCAGATGCAAGCATCCAGTAGTATTTGCTTATGGAATGTTGGCAGCAATTTTCTCTTTTCAGCTATAAATAGGAGGCGACAACTTAAAGAAGAAAGTTTTTTCGAAAGTTCTTTTAGTTTTCCTTAGTTTTAGAGATATTTTCAAAAGTTTAAGGTTTACAGAACATTTCTATTCTCTGAAATGTTATATTGTTTTAACTCAAACTATTATTGGATTGGCATTCAACCTTTATTTTTATGTTTATTTGATATTTAAGTACGATCTATCTAGAAGAAACCTTTGAAATTGTGCATGCTATGGCCTTTGTCAAGTTTCTTCTTTATGTTTTCGTTCATAATAAAAACACTTTGTTAAGTTTAATTTGATAGTTCAAGTAGTTGATTTTCATGTTGTAGGCTTCTATGATATAATAATAACTTTCAGAAATTGGATTATGTTTGTTGAACTTCTCCATTTCTTTAAAAGTTGTTGTTTTTCCATATTATACTATAAAAAGAGAAAGGGTTTCTGCAATTTTTGAATGTTTCTATTAACTTTTGGAGATTTTCATGCTTGATTGGACCTTAATGAGTGCTTCTCATGGGGAAATTTGAAAGATTGCACTATGCTTGTACTTATCCTTTTTTGCTTGTTCTCTTCCCAACAACGAAGGGTTGTGGAATTTTGTGCCTATTATATCGTTTATAGGAAAAGCATTGAGTTTGAAATGATGTAAAAGCTTTGGCACATAGCCATTTTTATTTTTTATATTTACATTTCCTTCTACCTTTTCTCCCAACTCAAAGAAGAGCCAGCTTTCTATAAAAATCTCAGAAGTATTCAGTGAGGCACAAATTGGTTCCCCACTCGTTGAATTTCCTATAAGGCTATCAGAGAGGTGCAAGCTTTGATGATCAACATTTTTTTTTCTAGCACACCCAGTGGGACCAAAAAACCTTGCTTGATTAGAAGGCATAAATGTTTCTAAAATCAGGCCAAAGAAAGAAGCTAGAATTTTTATTCCCAAAATTCAAACAAGAGCATCCTCAAGGGGCATTTCTAGTACTCCTAGTTACCTGCCTTAGTATCCAGGAGAAGAATACTTACAGGTTCTGTATCACCTGTAAGGAGTAATAGGGCAAGAAGTGGAAGCCTAAGATCTAGAGGCTTATCTACTCCCATGGGAGGCTGAACTTTTCAAATTAGAATACCAGTATACTCGATTCATAGAAATCTATTCTCCATGGCTCACATAGCTACCCCTACTCCTAGAAATTTTAAAACTTGCAATAGTGGTAGTTTGCTACAACCTCCTATGCCCCTAGGCATATGACATGCTATACCCGCTAATACTCTCAAGGCTATTCAATTTTTTTTTGGAGAAGACTTCAAAACCACCTTTGAACACCTCCAAGATATAGCGGAGGTATGCAGGGTGCATAACATAACAGAGGAAAATATTGCTCTTAGGTTGTTGGCCACTTCGTTCAAAGGAAAAGCCCAATATTTGTATCGATCTTTGGCTTCTGGTTCTATCTACTCCTGGGATCAGCTCGAAGAAAGGTTGTTTGAATGCTTCTCAGAAAAAGGAGGTCACTCCTCATTGCTACATAAATTAATCATCATTAAAAGACCCCTGCAAGAGGCCATGAGCAACTTCAATGCTAGGTTTCACAAAACCTGGAAAAGAATCCCTATAACTGCCCAACCTCCAGCTGTGATGGTGTTCATGTTTTACATAAATGTTCTTAGTTCAAACATCATGGTTATGATAACCTCAATGGGAGGGGATGTCTTACCTGACGCATATGATTTGGTTGTGCATGTAGAAAATAACTTGATTGACATTGGGAAGCTTCCACCATGACCATTGATGCCCGTATTCACAAAAATATCTAGTGTTCCTTGGGAAGAAGCTACTCCAAGCACTTTTTCTCCACGGTAACATCAGTTACACCACAATCCATGTAGGTGTACCCTATTGCGTAGCTAAGCACGCCAAGCACCTCCTCACTAGCAGCAGACATTAATGATATGAAGAGTCTCATGTGGTGTTTTACTAATGAGTTAGTCCTCATCAAATGACAACAAGTGACACCTCCAAAATAGGCCACTTAGACCTATTTGGGGGAAGGCCATCCTATCAAAAAAATACATACCAAGGATCCTCAAAAGGAGGAGGTCAACAAACAGTGTCTACAAACAGATGGTTCTAGTCACTGTGCCACCATAAATAATCAAAGACAACAAAAGTAAAGAATTAATCCTAGGACAAAACAACTTGGTAGAAGATTAGAACGTATGGTGCTTCCCGTGTAGTGATAGTCACATGCCTTGAAATTGTCTAAGGGGAAATTTGCAACAAATGATAGCAGAACAAAGAAATAAAGGTGTGCTCTAGAATATGGAAAAATATTAGTCCATTGAGATAGAAAATTCCCGCTTTAGAGTGCAAATGCAAGGAATGTCTTTAGAACAAGAGTTGGATATTGTGCCAGACCAAGCACTATTTTCATGGATGGAGGAACAGGATGCAATATTCATGAACGATGCTCCGATGACTAGTTCTACACAATTATAATTAGACTACAACACAAGATCTAAAAGAAGGCTCAAGGGAGAATACATACAAGCTCTACCACATTCACAACTACGTAAACAACAATAGAAAGAAAAGCATGCTCCACAGGCCACTTTCCAATCTACTCAGTAGTCACGAACTCCACCATTACTAGAGAAAGAGAAGGACAAGATAATGATCCCATTCATGACAGATAATTTTTCCCCCAAGATGAGAGAGATACCACCATTTAAGCCCAAGGTTCTACTAGTCAGAATGCTCAATATGGTGGAATAATTGAAGAAGGAACTTGCTAACGTATCTTTGTGGGACATCATAACCATTCCGAAACAAAATATGTTGCTCAAGGAAGCATTAAAGAAGGAAGAAAAAATACTGCAGATGGATGCAACTCCACCATACGATCAAGATAAAGATAAAGAGCCTGCGTTGGACCCTCAATCTTTGAAATCCGCAGCTAGTGAAATAGTCATGCCAAAACAAGTGGCCAATGCCCTGAAACTTAAGTATGACCCCTTGAGAAGGGAATGATGCAATTGGATGGGAAGAAGGTTTCAATTGTCAACCACATTAAAGATTTTTATTTAACCCTCTTCTCATGTCCAAGCCAAATCGTCACACAAGAAATAGTGGTGATAGAAATTCCCCTGGTATTCAAAACATGTCTTTGAAGAGATTTCATAGAAAATCTTGGCAGATATTTAGTGCTCGATTAGTCTCACTGGATATTAAGGACTAAACACGGGGTGAAGATGAAAACTCTCTCTGAATCTTTACATCTAGAAAATATAGTGGACAATGCAGTCCTATGCTTTGAAGCAGCCCATACCTCCTTCTCAAAATGGGAAAAGTACTACGTAGAGATGCTAGAAGACGAGGAAGACATGAGTGATTAGACCCACGAAGAGGAGGTCCTCAACCAATTTATTGACTTCGACCCATTCAAAAAATTTCATGCGATGGGACTAGGTACCTATGTGATCTTCAACGATGATCAAGTCTTCCCAAAATTGACAAAGGATCGGGAGGAATATAATGATCTAGGTGAAAACCGTCTATGGACATCATATTTTGATGGCACCAAATGCAAAGCCGGTTCTAGAGGAGGTGTTCAACTAGTGTCCCTGACAAGGTCAGAGACCCTCAAGGCCTTTCATTTTCAGTTCCCAAGCTTGAACAATGATGCAAAATATGAAGCCTTGGTTCATGGTCTAATTCTTACAGAATGGATGGGCATGGAGAGAATGCAAGCATTTAGAGATTAGTTGTGAGCTAGGTCTGTGGGAAAGTGGCTATGAAGAATATAAGAATGAAATCCTATAGACACAAGATATGGGATATGATTGAAAGCTTTGAAGCTTTCAATATACAAGTCATTCCTCACTCTCAAAATAGAGTTGCTGATTAGATGGCTTTGATTGGTTCAAAATTTGAACCAATTTTTGATTCAACAATGAAGTAGATTGTAGTACAGATCATCATTCGACCGAAAATTCTTGACAATGATCAAAATTGGGAAAGCTTCTAACCATTCACAACCTAAAACAGAATCTCCCAAAGGGTAAGTGATTCAGTTGAAAGGAAATACACTTCCTTGAGGTCTAATCTCTCTTGAAAACCTTTTTGACTATGAGGATGCAAGAATTAGAAAACAAAGGTTCATTGCAGACGTGAGGGATTATGAGGATCTTGATGTTAGACATGGTAGAAAGTTAAAGGTTGAAAGGGACGTACTACAAAAGGATAAGGAAAGACTAAAGGATCTATGTTCTAGATATGACGAGATTATAACCTAGACCTATGATCTTAGAAGTTATGACCTAGGCATAATTTAGCATACTATTGACTTGGTTGAAGGTTTGAAGCTCGTCTGACAAAAAAAAAGGCCAATCAATCTGAAGGTTGAAGCATTGATGGCACAAGAGCTCACCAAATTAATCAAATCAAAGATCATATATCTGATTAAGAATTCCATCTAGGTGTCTAATTTGGTACTGGTTCAAAAAAATAATTGTGATATTAGGCTCTATATGGATTTCAGAGATTTGAATAAAGCCTCGCTAAAAGACCATTACCCCTTGCCATCAATGGAGAAAATCCTACAGACTGTGGTCAGATCAGAGATATTTTCAAGTGTTACTCGATGGTTTCTCATGTTATAACCAGGTATATGTAAAGGAATGTGACCAACATAAAACAATGTTCACTACTAAGTGGGGAATGTTTGCATACTCAAAAATTCCCTTCGGACTTTCAAATGCTGGTGCAACTTTTCAACAAGCAATGGATATCACTTTTAGAGGATTAATTAATCAGATTATTTTAATATATTTGGATGACCTAACGGTCTTTTCAAAATCAAAGGATCTGATTACTTTGATCATTTGGAAAAGGTTTTTAAGAAATGTCCACGATTTGGGATTTCCTTGAATCCTAAAAATTGTGTTTTCAGAGTGCCTCAAGGCAAGCTACTTAGTTTTGTGGTATCGAAGGAGGGAATAGCGATAGACCCTTTTGTGGTATTGAAGGAGGGAATAGCAATAGACCTTGAAAGGGTAAGATCTATAATGGAGCTTCCCCCTCCAGTAAATGAGAAAGAGTTAAATTTTTTCTAGGGAAGATCAATTTTGTCAGTTGTTTCATTTAAGACTTCGCCAGCATCGCGAGACCTATCATGTCGATGCTCAAAAAGAACCTAGTGTTCAAATGGACTCCTGAAGGAAAAGCAACTTTCGAGCAAATAAAGGTAGCCATCTCTGTCTCCCCAGTGTTGGCTAACCTAGACTTTTCCAAGGATTTTCTACTCTATGTATACAACGGCCAAGATAACATAGCTTCGGTACTCACTTAGAAGGATGAAGGAAATAATAGAGAGCATCCCATTGCTTTTCACTCAAGAACTCTTAGAGGATATGAAGCCAAGTATAACATTGTTGAAAAGAAGGATTTTTCTATTGTTAAAAGCCTAAAGAAGTTCTAACACTTGGTATCAGCCAACATAATCACCATCTACATCACACATCCTAGTGTGCGGGAGTATATCACTGAGGGAGAAATAAACGAAAGGAGGGCCAACTGGATCACTAAAATCCTAGAGTACAATGTGGATATTAAACTAACCAATATGGTTTAGGGAAGAGGTCTATGTGAATATCTTACATAGGAATCAAGTTCCTTAGTTGAGAAGGAGATCGATCAAGTCTACGCAAATTAGTTAGAGTCAGACAAATCTTGGGTGACAGATCAAACGAGACATATAGAAAAGGGGTAGTAATCGATCAATCTTCTAACTCACAAAAGGCGATATTATCAATTTCAAGGCACCAGGTATGTACTAATTGAAGTTATCTTATTCAAAAGGAATTATGACGACGTCTTGCTCCAATACTTGAATAAGCCACAGACATAAAGAGTTCTTAAAGAATTTCATAAAAGTCTTGAAGGTGGACATTTCTCTGCCAAGACTACTGCTTTAAAGATAATATGAGCATGATATTATTGGCCCTCCATGTTTTGTGAAGTGCACCATTTGGTGCAAAAGTGTACTCAGTGCCAATATTTTGTTGGAAAAAGAAATAATTTCGCCCTTCCCTTGGGCCCAATTGTAACTAAGGAACCCTTTGCTTAATGGGGTTTGGATTTCATTGGGATGATAAATCCTATTTCCAATGCTAGCCATAAGTGGATCCTTATGGCAACTGATTACTTCACAATGTGGATGGAGGACGTCACCCTAAAAAATGCTATAGAAGGTGAGATCATCAACTTCCTTGAAGAGCTGGTAACAAGATTTGGTTCACCAAACACTATTATATTCGACAATGCATGAGATTTTGTGGGTTCAAGGATGTTAGATTTTTCTCTCAAACATGGGGTTTACCTTAAAACTCCATCAAATTACTACCCATAAGGAAATGGGTTAGTGGAGTTGACTAACAAAAACCTAATTAGGTTAGTCAAGTGCATTGAATTAGAACAACAAAGGGATTGGCACAAGCACTTGTGAGTCGCTCTATGGGCCGACCTGATTATGCTGAAGCGGATCTTGAAGGCCTCCTTGTATGAGCTAGTAAACAAGAAAGAGGCAGTTTTACCTATCTCTATAGAGATCCTTGCCTTGTAACTTTTAAAAGCCTTGGGGATTGAAGAAGGTGGTGGAATGGAAGTAAGGTTGTTGAAACTCCTGAACCTTGAGGAAGATAGAGAAAAAGCTTGTGAAGCTATGTTCGGGTGCTAACAAATAGTAAAATGATGGTTCAACAAAAAGACCTCCAACCTAGATTTTAGAGAAGGAAGCCTTGTTCTAAAGTATGTTGTGAAACTGAGACACCATACAAAATTTGAAGCGTTATGGAAGGGACCCTTTTGTATCAGTGTGTGCAAGGAAAATAATGCATATGAGCTAGAAGATATGGAAGGTAATGTTTTGGATATAGTGGTGAATGGTATTTATCTAAAATTGTTCCATTAAAATACACAAGTTTAAAATTTTCACAGTTAAGTACCATATGTAAATTGTTTTGTAAAATATGATTTAATTTTGAGAATAAAGCCATGAGATAGCATTGGAAGCAATAAAAAAGGCACTATATTATATTCAATAAAAAATTTACATTATAGTACGTGCCTGAGGCTCCTAGAGAAGCTGAATCTTCTTTTAAAAACCCAAAAAAGAGCTATACTGCGAAAAGGTAAAAGGGGAGGCAAGGAACAAAAACAGTGAGATTCATAAGCCTCTAGCCATCGCTAAGCAGTCAAAAGTGGCTCTTCGTCGGTTTCTTCTTCTTCTTCTTTGACATGGTGAAAAGGGGGTCAAAACAACACACATAGGCCCAACACATTAGTGACTTGAGTCCTCATTCCCATGTCTATATGCAAGGAATTCAAAGTTCTTTTACCAGTCAAACCCACCAACGCACTCCATGCCAAACTCCCTCAGAAGAAAAGTGTCTGTAGGACAAGACAACAAGTGATGCCTCTCAAGGTCCATGGTTCGAAAGTTAGTAAGGAAGGGTATCTAGACCACGTCCTCCCCATAATCGACATGCCTACAAAGGTCCATGGTGTTCAAAATACCAACACTAGGGGTGGCCACTTGGGTAATTTCGCCGAGCTTGTCCAAGTACAAAGAGTCGAACATGGCATGACACAACACAATTATCCAGGGCTTGGCAATGTCTAGGTTGAGGAGGGAAGCCACAAAGTGGGAAATGACATTGGAGTTGCATCGCAGATGGTTTTCATCCTTCACATAGTCCTTGCTGAGGACCCAATTAAATACAATGGCGACAAGGTGGTCATTCTTCTTTGCTAGGTGCTTGATTATGTTGTTAATTTTACCTACGAAAGAGTATTGCATCCTTCATGGAAGGAGCCAAATGGGAGTGCCTAGACCAGATGACATGATGAGAGTAAAAGCTAAGGCTAGTAGAATGAAAGATAGCAGGAAAATATTGCTAAACTTAAAAGGCTATTTTTTGAATGAATATTGTAATAAGGTGGCATAGCAATTTATAGAAAAGACATGTTGATGAACCCGACCAACGAAAAAATCCATTTCTAGTTGGATGGAAATGGAGAAAATATGAAAGCATTTAAAGGGAAAGAGGTGAATCATATGGAAAATTTGACATCATGCCTCGAGAAATAAATTTGGGCATTGGGAGTAATGCTCGCGTAGGTCGATCATTGCCATATGTCCTTTGCTATCATTAGCAACAACTAGCTTTCTTGTACAAAAATACATTGATTAACACATTAAGTTCTGACAAATTAAATAGGTACATCTTTTCAAATTACCTTGCACTGCCTAAGCATGCTTTCCAATGTGTTTGGCTTATTTGTGGAAGAGGCGGTAGGAAGAATGTACTAATTCCATTCTCACGGTGAATTTTGCATTCCTAAGGGATACGAATTGCAAATCCACACGTATCACCTTGATGGAAACATTTAGTGGACCAACAGTAACGAAAAATCCTTAACTGCATATACGTGCAAAGGAATTAACTACACCCAAAAGAAGATTTTTGCTTTAGTAGAAACTCAAGTGATCATTTCACTGAAGAAACTCTCTGCAAATTCTCGCCATAACAATGGCATAAGCATCAACATCTGGTAGAAAGGTTGAAGCATCATCCAAAAGGTCGGGTTACGTAAATATTTTTGGGAGGGATTCATTCACCAATGCCCCAACACTAGAGGAACGACAGTTTGATTATACCAAATCAGTGCAACCAGATGATTGTGTTAGAAGAGAGGTGGTGTAGGATTTTGTAGACAACATTTTTGACCCAAAATTGGCGACTAACCCTAAAAGTCTTAGGGAAGGGGTATTACAAAGAATGATTAAACATGGGTCGACCCAAATTTTTGTGTCACGACTCTAGAATTGTGGTTTGCCATAGTTCATGTTTCCCACTATACACCCATTCCTAGAGTTGGTAGACGCATGTGCTAAAATATTCAACATGGAGGTAGGGGTTATTGTCGACAACAGGATAAAGGTTACAATTACTATAGTGGCCATACGAGATATGTTGTGTTTCCCTACAACTTGGGGTGTTGAGCACTTTGACGAGGAATAGATGGAATGATTCTGGGAAACTAGAACAAGGAAGGTGCAATTTTATGAGGATGAAATAAAGGAAAGGCTAGAGAGAGATCCGTTCTATTTTCCTCTTGCGCATAGAATATTCAAGTAAGATATACAGTCTATTTTCTTAATGCTTGCCTAGATTTACGGTCTTTGATGATGATGAAGAGGTCCATCCTTTTTAGATGGGCTTGTCTTTCATGCTTAAGAAGGAGAAAAGTCAGAAGTATTTTGATTTTGTTGATGCAATAGCCGAAGGGATGCAAGAGCAATTGAGGACCTAGGACACAAAGTGTAAATTCAGGTATTCTTCTTTCTTGGTTCACTTGATCTTGCATCAAAATTATGAGTTTTTGGATAGAGGTTTTTCATTATTTAGGTTCGATGTAAAAGGTTTATACCAACCGATTTCATTATTGACTCATGTGCTATCAAGGACATGGGATTACTATTGGTTTGTGGATTATTTTATAAGGCCAATAATTCTAGACTTGTTCCCACACCCTTTGGGCCACTTCTCTCCTGAGGTCTTTCAATGGATGAAGACTTCGCAGACCCTAGTAGATTATTTCCTGGGTGAAAATTTCACTTTTATCAAATTCCATAAAAAAGAAATAATCTAGAGGAATTGCATAAAATATATACGCAAATCCATCATCCTCATGGAAGCATGCTATAGTGGAATTAGATGCCCAATGTACCACCAATGGTCAAACCATAGTTATAACCCTAACAACTATTAAATTCATTTAAGGGATAAGTCTTCAAGACAATTGCAAATGTCATACACCAATCTTGCATTACCTTGCCTCTGGGGAGCCCCCTGCTAGAAATTATTTTTCCAGCTAGGAAACAATATTCCCCCGAGAGATCATTGCATACTCGTTGATGGAGAATTTATGTAAAACCAAGCTTTGAAATCAAACATCATTATGAGTGAGCCCTTCAGATGTACAAATCCTCAGGCAATCAAATGCAACAATTTTGTTGAGAGGTAAAATATTGGATGAGATTATGGCACCAAAAAATGCATGCATTGTGGCACCAAAAAACTTTACAATGTAGAGTCCATATTCAATATGCATGCGAAAAATGAAACTCAGTTATGACATGTGGAATTTTTTTATTTTCCCATGCAACTGTGGGAGCCTAGAGAAGACACGTGAGCTGATCACTTCATTAGACCAACATGCCTTATCTGTGCCTTCACGTATATGGAAATAATATATTATTTATTGGTATATATAATACCTCTATATTATCTATTATATCTATATTTTTATTATATATTATATTATTGACTATTATGATATCTTTGAGAAATAAATTCATGGATTTTTTTTCATGCACGTGCAGTTATTATGTTGTATGTTTGTTTGATATTTAATCTCATCCAATATTTTACCTCTCAAAAAATTTGTT
>VDFB02193867.1:567347059-567389006 GCA_007258455.2 Sequoia sempervirens | reverse complement strand
GGAAAAAACGACCTACCTAAAATAATAAGAATCTCAGCATCTGGTTTGGGGAAAGGATAGTCGATTCCAGGCCGGGGTAAAATGACCAAAGCTCCATGCAAAGTAGCTCTCAGATATGTGATATGCGCGTGCCACCACAGCGTCCCTTCCTGTCCCGTGATGGTGAAATTGTAGGTAAATTTATTCCCAGGGGTAATGGGACACTGCGTTACGTAGGGCGTTCCGTCTGCCCAACAAGATTTGAGCTGCTTCACCCCATGCCTGCAAAATCATAAACAGTAAAAGCCTCTACCATAATTTTATTATTAACCCAAACTTGAATAGATGAAAATTTGAACAGTCTTGACTGTTTATTACCAGTGTATAGTAACATTATATGGTGCATTGTTCTCCACTTCAACGACCAGATTATCGCCTTCGTGAACGGTTATAGTCGGGCCAGGAAGCTGTCCATTGACTGTTACAACCGTCTGAGTGCTACACAATTTAGTCACGTTCTGTGTTCCAATCTGTAACACGGTTAAAAATACAACTTAGACCTCAGGCTTAACAGGATGCTTATAGACTTTACTGGATTATTAAAAAACTGCTTACAGTGAATTTGTGGTGCACAATGGCTCCACACGCTGCCCATGGCGATACCAAAACTAAACAGACAAGCGCCGCAAATTTCAGCACACTTGACAACCCTACCATGATTAACTCTTTTTTAATTTTGTTCACGAGAGCGGTAGCGTATTTATACGCGAAAAGTAGTTCACGAGAGCTTAACTAATAAGTATAATATTAGAGAGCTTAAGTTCGCTGTTTTTGGTAATTGTGTGTCATTTGCTAACCACTAATAAGTATGATATTAGAACGCCAATTTATTTGACTTTTGATTGTCCCTCTGATACGCATTGCCCGTGAGCACTGGCACGCAAACGCTTATATTCCACCAACCGCTATATTCCATACGTATTATTACTAGACTAAATACGGCGCAGGCCATTCTTTATTCCTCCTATTCTTTTTCTTGTTCGATAACATTTGCTGATTCAACATTTTCTCCGTAAATTTGTCTTGTGGCAAAACAATAAGAATCAGGATGCTACCAATTACTTTGTAAGACCTTAAACAGTCTACACAGTCCGGGTAATCAGTCGCCTTTGTAATTTTTTCGAGGAAAGTAAATTATTTCTTTGTCATTTCAACTTTTAAAAAATCAAAAGTCAGCGGTGTTTGATGGGTTGCTTGTCGTCTTAAAAATCTTTTGATGGAGTTGCCTCGTCAATATTTAGTTAAAATATTTGTACTGATATTATTAGGTGTTATTAGGTGTTGATTTCATTCAAAATGCTTCATATTGAAAACATATATTTCCTTGTGGACAATGACTGCCCCAAATACTTGTACTAATATTTTGTACATGATAAAAATGTTTTTGTTTTTCTTTAATAATATACCATTGTGCGGCGAATAAAAATAGGTTGTGTTTGTTTGAAGGTTGGAAAGGTATGGGGGTTCACCAAAATGATAATAGATGGATTTATTTTCTTTTATTTCATTAGGAAATGAGATCCACATAAAGAATTGACACGCAACTCTTAGGTGAGTCAACTCAATAAGGGAATCTACTGATTTCCTTATGATTGAGAATAGGGGTATCAAGTTGAACAACACTTTTGAGAGAACTAAAAATTGTAAGCATACTCAATTATGCTCATTCAAACTTGAAACATCAATTTAAAGTTCAATACAAATAGAAATAGTAAACTTTTTGTAGATCTGAGAAGGGTTGGACACGGTGTGCTAGTCACCAAAATATAGTTTCAGGAGGCAGATTGTGACTCATTTGCCCATGGGAAAATAGGTCTTTTCTCAAAGATTTCAAACAACTTTCAGAAGCCTCTGATGTCAATTTGTAGCTTCTGTTTGATCTGAGTTTCAATGTCAAAAATTTGAAAATCATATATATAGGTGAGTCTATGAATTGATGACAACTTTGACAACTTTTCCAATCTTGCTCTTCAATACATCTTCAATCCTTCTTCGACCTAAGATCTGCAGTACAAACACAAGATGGAAAAATTGTTTGTTTTTTTGGTAAATGGTGGTTTGTCTTGGTCAAACCCTGTTTTGGTAATTAAACCTTGAATTGAAATAATGAGACATGAAAGAAATGATGAATAAAAAATGATCTATTGCAACTCACCAAACCCTTGTGTAAACCTTTGGAAGTCTAAAATCTTGATCTTGATCTTGCATGAAATGGCTTCAATGGATATGGATCTTGGTGCTTGAAATATGACTTTGAATTCTTTCTTTGAATCTTTGAAACCTACATCATAATGTTAGCTCCAAAAACTTGTATGATTGCAAAATACTTTGACATGATGCTTGAGATCTTGATTGTTGCAATATATCACTGAAAAATCTACTCTTGAATGCCCTTGATCATAAACTTTTCTATATTTTTGTTCACTTCAAAATGCTAGGAAAAACTTAGACTTGATTTGATAAAATAACCTTTTATTTATAGGTATGTATCCTTAATTTCCCAAAAATTAAACATTTCAAGTTGACATTGAAATTTGAATTTAGGGAGATTAAAATACCACCAAAAACATAATTTGAATTTAGGTTCAAATGTCTAGGGAGGACCCATTCACTCATGGGCGAATTGGTCCCAGGCAGCTATTCCTGGAACACACATAGCTCAAGGTAAAGTGTTATGTGTTGGCTTTAATTATTGTCAATTTTCCCCTTCAAAAAATGTAATTTATTAGGATTATAGATGTCAAATAGGGATTATTAAGGCATAATTAAATCCAAATTAAATGAGGGGCCCAAACAAAGTGTGAAAATGTAAAAGAGTACATTTTCCCACACTAAGTTTATCCCCCACTTTAGTGAGAGGATGGCATTCTGTCAAACTCACACTAAACTAGACAAATAAGAGAGGTCTAATTGTACAATTATTGGAAAGATAAGACAACAAAGGTTAAGGAGGATGATCAAGCCCCCAAGATCTAAGATCTCACGAAAAACCAACAAAGGCACAAGGAGACACATACCTTTGTTAAATATGTAGCAACAATAACAAGATACTCAATCATACAATGTCAAAGACTAAAAGAAAGAAAAAAGGGGTGGATCAAGCCTCAACTATTTTTCCAACTCAATGTGGATCAAGCCTTAGTTGTTTTTCAAAAAATGTTTACAAGTGGAACTCAATGTCCACTATGCAAACAATAATGCACTCACACATGCTAGTGAAATTCATTGTCCACTAGGTGAGCTTCCAAAACATGGCCAATGAGAGAGTCTTATTAGGCTCCCATTAAACTAACCATACCAAAGTTATACCTCCTAATAACTTTGATAAGGCAGCACATAATATGAAATTTGAGCTTCATAAGACTTAGCAAGCTACGTGATACTAAGCACTTATGAACAAACATGGCCCTACTAGAAAGCAAGGTGTGTTATGCTTTGTGGCCATGAAAAACATAAAGGATCGACTGTCAAGCAAGTTGTGTTATGCTTGGTGTCCTTGACATATACAGTAGGATATTCAAAGGGGTTTTTCTTTGTTCATGAAAGGTCTCTCCTTAGGGAACATCGTTCCTAATATCTCCAAGAGGGGACAAGGTGAGGATAAAAGATTCACAACTTAGGGTATGTAATTCATAGCATCGCCACTAAGAGTAATGTCATATGCTCAAAAAGGTCACAATATTAAAGGACATCAAACCCAATGACACCACCAATAAGAAGGCACATCACATGAAATAAGAAGACCACACTAAGAAACATAACTCAAAATGATAATGCCAATGTATACCCCCACTTTAAAGGAATTGCTAAACACCATGTTAGCAATTAATTTAAATAGAAAATGATAAATGCTAAACAATAAAGATGACATGAGAGCTCATTTGGAAAGCCTTATGTCAAGCATATATTTCCAAATGAAGCTACGCCATGAAAAGGGGTTGCCCCCAAATGAAATCCCAAACACATAAGGGATTCACGAATTTGGGGTCAGCGTATATGTCTTTACTACAATGTTATTATAGAGTGTCTTTACTACAATGTTATTATAGAGCTTGGAAACATCATCACTCTTCAAATACTCGTAGAACTAGAAGAATGACACATAGAGAGTGAAAACAAAGAAAATATTTTGGGTCAACATGGAAGATACTTAAATGTGTTGACACCTTGTGTCATCCCCGAAAGGAAAACACAAGAAAAAAGAAAAGATAAAGTTTTATGACACATAGATGAATTAGGTACAAGTAGAGGAATGAGCATAAAGACATGTCAATCAAAATGATACATGGTATCACATTACGCACATGCAATCACACAAAGAACATGAAAAAAATAAAAAGAAAAAGACTAGTAAAGCACACATGAGTCAACCTATAGCAGTTTGTCTGCATCCCAATCTTGTTCATGATATGTAGAAGGCATATAACTAGCCAAAGAGACAACAACAAGTTTTGTACTAGGAAAAGGATAGCTAACTCCTTGGCCCCACTAAGTGCAGGACAAGGATGAGTTGAGATGGGTGATGAGAATGGGCTCCTTGCAATATAGAAATGATTTTCAATAAATGTAAAACATGTAATAGTGGCATGCTATGATCCTACAACTATCACATGGCAAGGAGCAAAGAAATTAATTCTTAAGGGATTGTCCCAATATAGTCCTATGGAAATGATTCAAATTTACTAATGAGTCCCTTTAAGGCATGAAACTCATTAGTAAGATGACCAAGTGTTTGATGAAATGCACAATAGTTCGTGTTTATAGTCTTACCTTCTTTTTTTTCTTTATTAGGTGGCAAGTGAATCATTCTTAAATTGAGAAGTTGTTCCATTCTTCATTCAATTTATGTTTTAGTGTGCAAAAATGATAATTATTTGACTTTATAAGGCTTAGATATCTTGTTTGATTGGGTAACTTGTTGAAGTTTTTTTGTGGGAGGAGGACCTAAGATTATCCTATCATCCTTGTGAGACATTATTTGATCATGAAGGAGGACACTTGTTTCCTTGGAAGATGTGGAGGGAGGAGGATCTTGAGGAAACAAATAGAAATAAGTTGTGTTTTTTTTTAAGGTTGGAAAGGTATGGGGGTTCACCAAAATGATAATAGATGGACTTATTTTCCTTTATTTCATTAGGAAATGAGATCCACACAAAGAATTGACTTGCAACCCTTAGGTGGGTTAACTTAATGATGAAATCAGTTGATTTCCTTATGGTTGAGGGTAGGGGTATCATCCTAAACAACACTTTTGGGAGAAGAACTAAAAATATAAAATCTACTCAAT
This sequence comes from Sequoia sempervirens, assembly GCA_007258455.2. Taxonomy (NCBI): domain Eukaryota; kingdom Viridiplantae; phylum Streptophyta; class Pinopsida; order Cupressales; family Cupressaceae; genus Sequoia; species Sequoia sempervirens. The sequence continues at coordinate 567,383,680 of VDFB02193867.1, read as the reverse complement.
TATGCTCATTCAAACTTGAAACATCAATTTAAAGCTCAATACAAACAAAAACAGTAAAATTTATGCATAATTGAGAAGGGTTACACAATGTGTATCAGTCACCAAAATGTAGTTTTGAGAGGCAGAATATGACTCATTCTCCCATGGGAGAATGGGTCTTTGCTGATGAATTTCAAACAAATTTCGGGACCCTCTGATGTCAATCTATAGATTTTGTTTGATCTGAGTTTTAGTGTCAAAAGTTTAGAATTAGATCTATAGGTGAGTTTCTATGAATTAATGACAAATTTGACAACTTTCACAACTTTAACAACTTTTCCAATCCTTTTTCTTCAAGAGATCTTCAATCCTTTTTCAAGCTAAGATCAACAACACAAACACAAGAGGGAAAATTTGTTTGTTTTTGGTGAATGGGGTTTTTCCTTGGTCAAACCCCATTTTGGTAATTAAACATTGAATTGAAATAATGAAACATGAAAGGAATGATGAATGAACAATTATTTGTTGCAAATCACCAAACCCTTGAGTAAACCTTTGAAAGTCTCAAATTTTCATCTTGATCTTGCATGAAATGGCTTCAATAGATGTGGATCTTGAAACTTGAAATATGACTTTGAATGCTTGATTTGAATCTTTGAAACCTACATAACAATGTTAGCTCCAAAAACATGCATGATTGTAAAAGACTTTAACATGATGCTTGAGATCTTGATTGCTGCAATAAATCACTGACAAATCTACTCTTAAATGCTCTTGATCATAAACTTTTCTATATATTTTTGTTCACTTCCAAATGCTAGGAAAAACATAGACTTGATTTGATAAAATAACCTTGTATTTATACGTATGTATCCTTAATTTCCCAAAAATTAAACATTACAAGCTGACATTAAAATTTGAATTTAGGGACAATACCACCAAAAACATAATTTAAATTTAGGTTCAAAGGTCTAGGGATAGGAACCTATTCCTCGAACACACATTTCTTAAGATAAAGTGTTATTTGTTGGAATTAATTGTTGTCAAGTTTCCCCTTTGAAAAATATAATTTATTAGGCTTGTAGATGTAAAATAGGGATTATTAAGGCATAATTAAGTCCAATTTAAATGATGGGCCCAAACAAAGTTTGAAAATGTAAAGTACATTTTCCTACACTACACATCGAATAATAATAATTAGGCTTTAGTTGGTGAGATCATAGTTAGGGTTCTTATTTTTTTCCTTAATACATTTACTAAATATTAATGTAGCCACTAGTAAGTGTTCACCAAGAGACTGAATACTAGATTATTTTTATATAATCAACTAATTATTGCATCATGTGTCCATACAATTATAGTCTATATTTAAATATATTAAGAAAATGATAAACAATTTTTGGATTTGATTTTTGATTCTTGCCTAGCAATATGTAACAAAGAAAAAAAAACTCTATTCATATTGATAGCACTTCAACCCAACTTGTTTCATTAGAAAGATGACAAATACATCTAAAATTACAAAATTAGATTCAACTCTGTTAACATTTTCAATCAATATTTGGAATCAATCTCCATGACATATCATTAGGATGAAGAAAAGTGGATCATACAATGTGATTTAAAATATTGGTAAAATATATTAACTTGATTGTTTCCAAAAAACTTCTCTCATAATTATGATCTCATGGAAAATAATTATGTTGTAACTTAGCTTGAACTCATAAATTTGAGGCTTAAGATATCTAAAATGTGTAAGTGATTCTTGAGTAGAGTTACAAGTCTATTATATTATACTAGGTTTTCTAAATGAAGAATAATATGTTAAGCAATGAATTATAGTTATTCAATATACTTGTTTGGATTCAAAATTATTTGAATAATGTATAATGAAACAAAGAATATTTTATCTTTTTGAGACTATACATTATGTTAATGAAATAAAAATAAAAAAATTATATACTTGTGTACTTTTAAGAGGCTCACACTCTGCAAAGGATAGAGTTAGAATATTTTCTTTCAAAACTAATATTAGAGGGGATAATCCTTTATAGAACCTCAATTATGGACATAATATAATATACAAAATATATTTTCAAGAAAGGAAGATGGACATAGAGAGTAGAGAAGGGAATATGAAAATTAATGTGCATACATGGCTAGAGAAAGTTGATTGGATTTAATAATTGTTGACTTATGTTAATAATTTAAGTATTATGCTTAGAAGGATTACACTTCCAATTTCTAAAAGGTAACTAAATATTAAGTGCTAAATGAATCAAAAGAGAACTATTCTAAAATGGCATAAATAGATTTTGAAGTAAATCTACTCTAAGGATGTCAAACACTCCTTGCTATGAATAAGAGTAATGTCCATAGAAAATTTATACACATTTTCTCTTAAAGAGGAAATAAGTTATATTTAAATATGTTGATTTTTCCCTTGTGTCATAATCATTCTTGTTATTACAACAATGAACCTTTAAATTACAAGCAACCAACAAAACTTCCTTATTAAAATTGGAATCATCAGCAATAGTTTCATATTGCAAACTCAATCTCTTCATGTATCTCATATGAAATGGTTATTGTTTTTGTTATTGCTCATATGAGATGGTCATAATTAGCGATTCATGTCATCATTTTTACTACATTTATAGTCTAGGGTTAGTTTTTTATTAGCCTATAATTAACCTATAAAAACTTGTAAACTATGATATATGTACAATGGCCCTCAAGAAGTATATATATAGTCATTCTATGGCCTATAATGTGGTTTTCCAAAGGTGCATACTTATTGCTAATTTATAGTGAAGTGGCTATCTATAGATAAGATATTGATTTCTATATAGTATTAGCATATATTCAATAGCCCACATATGATAGGTGACATAAGAGAAAGAGTTTTTTTTTTTTTTTCAAATAGTCATATTTTAACACCATGTACATAAACATGAGGATTTCATTTGTTAATTATTTTATGCTAAGTGGCACACATGATGATCTTGTTTTTTTATCAAGTATTTTGGTGTCATATATGTCTTCATCCTACTTGGCATGGACAAGGTATTGAAAGTGTAAATGGGTAGACCATTTTGTCTCATATGATGATTAAAAATATGGAGTACACTAAAATTGAAAAAAAATATCATTATTTATTGAGAAATCTTAAATTTTAGGTTTCATGTATGGCCCTTTTCCTATTGGGCATAAAATATCTTGTTGAAAATTTGAAGACATGTGAGGCAACTCAAGGCTAGTATGTTGTTGTTTCTAAATTTTTTTGGTTTAATGTAAGCACCCTTCTTACTCAATAAGATAACGAGGAATTGAAAATGAAGTCTTAAAGAGGGAGGAACCATAAAATAAGAGTTTATTTTATATGAAATCTTTGTTTTTAGGTCATTATGGCCTCATTTTAGGTTATTTTATTTGGACAAAAACTAGGAAGGAATTTTTTATGAAGAGGTGACCTTTTAGATTATACTAGTAGCCCACCATCATTAATTGAGAACACATATTTTTTTATATATTTGATTTATTATTTGGTGACCTATGCAAGCATGTTTCTCATTTTCTCGTAATGCCTTGATTTTGAAATCATTACTTTCTTAGTAGAAGTAATGAAAATATTGTTATAACTATATATTTTTAATCTCACTTCACATCTTTAGATCATGTGAAAACTTCAAAGAAATTCATCTTACTACCTCCATATTCCTATATGAAATGGAGTCATCAGTGCATACATTGTCGTGTTGTTTCTTCCTAAGGGGAGAAATGTTTTTTAGTGATCGTGGACCATCTTAAGCATCTAGTTTTGAGAATCTACCAACACTACAAGCATCATTTTGAGGGGATTTCACATGGTTTCTCTTCTTGTCTCAGTTTTTGAAGGGAGCATTTCTTTGCATGGAGTTATTTCATTCTCACTTTTGAGGGGGGAGCAATAGACCTTATCTCTTTTCTCTCCTATGCAACATTCATTGTAAATTTTATTAGAAGTATTATTTGGGGGGTCATTTTGATTCCTCCTTCTATCACATATTCACTTGTACATTTTCATAATATCATTTCTCTTTTAGAGAGAAGTTTTATTTCCCTTTGAGTTTTCTCTTTTACTCTTTTTTATGATAAATTGCATTTACAAGGGTACCTAATATGGCCTAGTAGTCAAGAACCATTGCCATATTTGCATACATTACTCCTTAAGTTGCTCTTGAGGGTGTGTTATTGTAAATATGGTTATTTCACATCTAGTTAATATTTCACTCTTTTCAAGATGACCCATTCACACTAGTTAAATCTCCACATAAGAAATTTTATCTTTTTGTCTCACTTCATGTGGTTGAGACACATGTACTCACCTATTGCATGTGCACTCTACACATTCTCACACACTTACCATTTGAGCATAAAAGTGTTTCACATTTTGAGGGGTACTTAGAGTTTCACTCCTATCTTCTCACCACCTCATCATTGCCTATATATGCAAGGCTTTCATTGTATATTTTTACACTCGCATTTTATATTATAAATATTTCTATTGTGCTCATTGTGTTCACTAATGGAAGGTATTTTATTTCATTAAAATCTTAACTTCTCCAAAAATATGACCCATTCTAAATTTTCCATCAAAATCTCTCATTAGAATCAAAATCAACCTTTGGAGTTAGGGCGAATGGGTCCTAGTTAGGTCTTTCTGGGATTTTTTTTGTGGATTTCAAACTAAATTTTAATGTATTTTTAGTTGCTAGAAGCTTCATTTCAGACTTGATCAGGGACTTATTCACTAGTAAGGGTGAATGGGTCCTAGTTAGGTCTTTCTATGAGTTTTCTATGGATTTCAAACTGAATTTTAATGTCTTTTTAGTTGCCAGAAGCTTCAGGTCAGACTTGATCAGGGACTTATTTCTAGTAAGGATGAGTGGGTCCTTGTAAGGTATTTTTAAACTATTTTTTAATGGTTTGCAAGCTTTCAGATATATCTTTCAATTCCAAGTTGTAGACAATGAATTGCAGCTTCAAATTTTCTAGAAATTCAATAAAAAAATGCAATAGAAAGATGAAATGTAATCTACCTAGATTGAAATGAAATTTTGTTTTTATTTTCAAATATAATTGAAGGGTATGTGTAGGATCATGGTAAAAATTTGAAATTTAATGCAGTAGTACTTAAATTTTGGTGAAAAAATAAGAAGTAGATGCCTATCTAACCACCCTAACCACAATAAAATGATAATATTTTTTTTATAAGATTTTAGATATAAGTAGAGGAATCATGTCCTAATGTGATGCATATTTTTTTGTAATTTTTCCAAGTAAATACCACTATGAATTTTTCTTACAAATTTAAAATATAAAAATCAGATGTCCGACCACCTTAACTTGTTGAAACTTCTCTTATGAAATTCTTATATTTTTTTAAATCCTAACAAATGTGAAGCATAGAATATTGCACGGTGTTTCAGATTAAAAAATATGATACCATTTGAAATCTATATAGATGTTTTTCAATTAGCCTATATCAATCAAGACCTTAATGACAATTCAAATAGAAAATGAATAATAATTATTTATTAAATTCAAGATAAAGCATAATTTATATTGGTGAAAATTTGAGAATTTCCTTTAAAAATGCTTTTCGTTTCATTAATTTTGGGTAAAAAAAAGTCGTCAGCCACATACCCATCATATCACCACTTTTTGGCCCATCATGATCCTGCACATACCTTGAATGAAATCTAAATGAGATTCAAAATGACTACTTTGTTTTTGTAATTTTCAGATTTAGGAAGTGCAAAACAATGCAAGTCTAAACCCTATATGATATGTAAGATTTCAATGCAAAAGAGGAAACCCTAATTCAATGCAAATCTAAATGCAATGAATACAAGATTTAACTTGAAATGCAATGAAAGACTCCAAAAATCTAGAAAAGTGCAATGTTGAATAAGTCACATTCACCAAAAATGATATGTTGGAAAATAGGATCTATCCCAAAAATGAGATGGATCACTTATTTTCCAAGCCCAAATCACTTCAAATTATGCAAAATAAGATACTAATAAAACCTAGAAATCAACCCTAACTATTATAGCAACTATGAGGAATGTTTTCAGAGTATGAAAATTTGTGTACCTATCTAGAAAGTTGTTTTTGAGCTATGGAGGACTCATTTGCCTTCAGGGGCGAATGGGTCCTTTTAGGGTTTTGTAAAACTAATTTCAGGATCCTGTACTTTGATGTCTACACTCTTGAAATCCCTATTGTCAAGTTCTAAAGGAAATATTTAGTTCTATAGGGCTCTTTTTGTGTTTTTACACCTTGAATGACAACTTTGCAACTTTGACAATTTTGACAACTTTGATAATCTTTCTCTTCAACCTATAAATCTACAATCACACACTCAAGGATAGAAAACTTGTTGATTTTCCTCAATAAAATCCCTTGTAGGTAATTACACCAAATTATGAAATAAGATAATGAAGCATGAACATGAAATGATGCTATTAAAACCTTGCCATGATGATATGATCTTTGAATTGTTGCAATAAACTCTTCACTTCTACCTTGAAATTCCTTGAAAATGCTCTTGAAGTACTCTATAATGCTCTTGTAAAGTATTAGGGTGCTCTCTTGAAAATATTACAATTCTTGATAAACTTGCTAGGATGAACAATGTGAATTAACCCCTTATTTATACTAAATTATGAGATTAACTCTTAAATTCAAAGAATTAAGGCCGACACCAAATCTAGAAAGAAAGATAATTAAATTTTCACTAGAATGAAATTCAAAAATTAGGGTCTCATCAAGGGAAGACCCATTTTCCACCTTGGGCGAATGGGTCTTGGCTAAGTTTCCATAATTGAGCTTCAAGGGATTAAAGAGGCAAACAACCCATTCTAGGTCAAATCATGCACTTTGAAAATACAAGGAGATTATGTAGCTTAATACTTTGTAAACTATGATTTTGTGATCTAATTAAATGTTCTTTTGCTACAATTTCTTTGTATATGATTATCTATTTAGATTCATTTTACCAATTGTAGAAGTGCAGATTTAAGACGTAGAAGAATAAGACCAAAAGATAGAAGTGACACAAAGATATACCGTGGAGAAACCCTTTAGGAAAAAAAATCCACCACCAGAATCAGTAGTGCAAGCTTGTAATATTTAACATGAGAACAAGATTACAATAATTCTTTATCAATCCTTGCTTGAGATGCTTATTTTTCCTTCAAAAATTCTTCTTCAAAACCTACAATAAACTCTCATGTGTCCAAGCATGAATCCACATATCCTGTGCCATGCTTCACAAAAGTACTCTCTTAGAACTCTCTTCAACTTCCTACAATAAATAGATAATTATGAACATTTTAAACTCCAAAGAGTTGACAATTACAAGAGGAGAAAGCTTCTCGCAAATATCTACGCCATTAATTGTGCAAGTAGAGTTCTTCCATGAAAAACAAAGTCAAAACCAAAGTCTCCTCAATTTAGGCACCCCTAAACTAAACACTTAACTGATTGTTGGTCAAGAAAATATCTTGCAAGGATCACCTCAAATTTGGCGCCCAAGAATGGACCCACTTAACCAAGCCTTGTAAATATCTTCTCATGCAAAGGTTTTAACTACAAGATGCCAACTTGGGCACCCAAGGTGGGTCCAAGTCAATCTTTGTTAACTGAAACATATCTCTCCATCAAATCCTACAAACATGATGCATGATTGATCATCCCCACTTAACTAAATGTAGCCACTTATTATCTTTCATGTAACTCAATTCATTAGTCATGAATTCCAAGTCAGCTGAAGTCAACGAGCATTCAACTAAAACTAACTACATGCAACTGAAGATAATTGAACTGATACTAAACTAAACTAAACTCCACTCATGTAAATATCAATTCCTAGCTTCTAGGATCTTTACATGCATTACTAAAGTGTTATCTTTCCTCCAAACAGTTAACTGAACTCAAGGTGGTTTCCACCTTCCATGTGGGTGCCCCATGTACTCCTATTTTGTAGGAGCTCTTCTTGGACACCCTCACATGTTCCTATCATTTAGGAATAATTACAAATTTCAATTTACATGTTCATTTGATTCAAATTTCATCTCTTTCTAATCCTAGTGTTGGTGAAACACTTTCTGATGACTTAGGAGATACATGAAATATTTTTAGGATTGCAATTAAATGGCATCCTATTCCCAACATTCTTCCACTTGACATTATACATTGCAATTATTCTAAACAAGGAATCATTGTTATAAATCAAGTATAGGACTCAAGGCCAACGACCTTCCTGCACCAAGAACCAATACCTTTCCGAAGTCTCTGTAACCATTTCTTCTATCACTAAAACCTGCACCAATGAATTCATGAACACAAGCATCAAATTCAAATGATAACAAAATAATTTGAGTGACTTCCACACTCATACCAAATTGGAATAGCAACCATAGCAAGTTGCTAGCTCATCCAAAACTGTCATAGGTAGAACTTCATGCTATCAACATAGCAACCCAAATCTACAAACAAGTCCCTATATATCCACCATCCTCCAAAATAAGACTCCAAGGTAACAACACACATAGACATGCAATAAAAAACCTTTGAAGTAACTCACTGTAGTAAAGTGTAACTAGTCCAAGAGAGGTGCCCCTCTCATACAAAACATGTATACCTTTTTGAACTCCCACTGCACAGGTAAAGTCAAATCTGAAAACAAGATCACAACATTAACAAGTCCTCCTATAGCACTTCACATAGAGGATGTGGCTAACTCCTCTATCATAGTGTCAAAGAAGCATACGAGTGATCCCACAATACTGGTTTACAATTTTTGGCCAAATTGGACACTGAACTGATTTTTTCTAACTAAATCTTTACTTTTGAGTACCTATAGCAACTAAACCGTGTAGAATTTGAAGATGATGCAAACTAGTGATTTGTTATATTTTATCTGTAGATTCTAAATATATATTTTTAAAAAAATTGGAATTATATTGCACTTCTTTTTCTATCTCCTTCAAAAACTAGTTTTTTTAGTAAACACCATTTTTAAGGAGTGACACTCACATAACATATAACATTTTTTCCATGAAGGATAAAATTCTATTTATTTTTAATTTAGATTTTTAACTCTGATATCTAGTGCTTCCAATTGGTTTCATAGTGTTTTATTTAACATTTTTTCCTTAATCAAGTTTTGAATTCAAACCAATTACAATTTAGACATAGGCAGACTGTATAACACAATTTTTTTGTATTTATCAAAATTTAATTTTTATTTTTTGTTGGATCAAGGACTTCACAATAGTTTGATTTCCATATTTTTTTTCATATTTTTTTTATATAATCTTCTATTTTTTACACATATACTTTTAACAAAAAGCTTGATTTTAGAATTGAAAAGCCACCATTCACAAGAAATAAAATATATATAATAATAAAATTAAATTTATTTAAAATTATACTTTTTGGGGAGAAACATAATAAGGTTTTACATACTTACAAAAATAAATTTTAAAATGAATTCATTTGATCCCTCAAAAGGTAAATCAAAGTGGTTTTTTATCAACATTTTGATAGGTGTAAAGGAGACTCTGTTATAGGTATGGTTTAAAACTAGCGGGGTTCTATCCAAGGGGGTTTGATCTAAGGTAGTTTGATCAAACCCTCTTCAATTGGAATGCTTCAAATGGAACTTTTTTTTAAGGCTTAAATCATTATATTTTCGCAAAATATGTGATTTCCAACAAAAGTAGATCTCCTATAAATTGTAAACCAACTGTGGGATCCACTTATACAATGATATGCAAATACATCTCTCATAACATAATAAATTTCAAGAATAAGACTATTCCCACAAAGAGAGAACCTGCAAATCAAACCATGTTCTTATACCACACTAACATGTGCCAAACTATGTAAAGTAAGATCTCCTTCAACACTCCCAAACTAAAAGGATATCAACATCTAACCATTCAACTTATAGTGAAACATGACAGGACTTAGATCTAAACCTCTCATAGAAAGTAGATCAAACTTAGCCAAAAGTTCCCACAAGAAAAGGGAATGTGCCTAAAGCCACTAACTATCTCCCACACCTCTCCTACCCAAATCCTCAGAACTAACTCAAGTTCAAGATTGCAAGGAGAACAATGTAAATACATAAAATAATGCATCTACTTCTCAAAAATGCATAAGAGAAGTCAAGATACATCTTAATAATGCATCTAATAATCAAGCGAGAAACACCTCTTAGATCATTTTACCTGCCGAGTAGACCAAGAGTGTGATACAAGATTGTCTTGTGCACAAAATAGACAACATTCTCATCAGGTCTATGATGGAATCATATCCATTTCCAGGTGTAGGCTTCTCAGTCTTTACTGTTGAAAAATATTTTCTTCCAAGTAACCATTCCAACATATATCTCTTAACATAAGAAATATCCAACCTAACCCAAGTATCTCTAGTGTCTATGAGCACCCACTAATCAATCCATGCCAACTTGAAATGCAACCTACATAATCATGAAGCTCCAAGCAAATGATTAATACTCAAAACTAAAAAGAGCTACATCCTCTCCAAAGGAAGAACAATAACACCTTTACCAAAGATTCTAAGGGTCCTTCATGAAACAAGATGTTAAAACCTCTTCAAATCACATGAAGATAACCATATCCTACCAAAGCTATCCATGGCATCGTGATAACCATCTCCTAAATGAAGATAATCCATACATGCAAAACCATGGGCTCAAAACCATGTGTTAAATACCACTAAAGGTTAATCCAACAACTCTAACCCAAGAACTAGTTTAACCCAATTTCCCTCCCCTAACCACCTGGGAGAACTCCTCTCTTACCAGGCCTTTCCTTTCAGGATTAAGCAAGCCATACCAGGTCTTACAGCCATTAGCCCAAATACATTGTAACATACTTCTTTTAAAAATCTTCAATAACACAATAGTAAAAGCTCCCACTACAACCAAAAAAACTTCAAAATTTTAAGAGAAAGGTGCCCCAAACTCTACCCAACCATTAGCTCTAAAACCAAATTAGTTAATAATGAAGGTGAAATTGTAGCTTAAAACTTGTAAAACTATTATACTATAGATTTAATTAAGTGTTCTATGTCACAATTCTTTGTGTATGATTATCTATTTAGATCAATTTTACCAATTGTAGAAAGAGACATAAGATTGTAGAAAAATTGAGACAAGCAAATAGAAGTGACACAACATATACATGGAGAAACCCTTTTGGGAAAAAACTCCACCAAAATCAATAGTACTTGTATTACTTAACCTTAGAACAAGATTACAATAATAATGTATCAATCCTTGATTGATATGCTTCCTTGCCTTCAATAATCCTTCTTCACAACCTACAATAAACTCTCATACACTTTCTGCAGCACAAGCTATACATGCATTCCATGTGACCAAGCATGAATCCACACATCCCATGGGGTGAAGCCACATAAGTGGTTTACAAGTTGATGGAGGAAGGCAAATTGATTTTTGTGTGGTTGCACTAATTTGGGGGGTTCACTCGAACTTGTAGGTTCCAGCGAACCCTTTAAAGCCTTCACTCGAACCCATTAAAGGTCAATGTTTCAATAATATTTTAATGGGTTTGAGCAAATGGGGGTTCACTCGAACCCATTAAAATAGGGCCTTTTTAAAGAATGTCACTGTCGAACCAACAATCATTTTTGTCTGCAGCGAATGAACAGAGCATATGAAGCACGGTGAACAAAGAACTCCTGGGTGAACGGGCTTCAACACACCACCTTTGAGTGAGCCACATGCATTACCTTCAACCTCCATAGTGCACAGGTTGGTAAATTTTGCTTCCCCATATCATACATGGCTGCAATTTGTTGACTGAATTGTATTTGTTTGAAAGTTTCTAAACCCTAAATTATAAAACAAATCCATTTTTTTGGTATCATTTAAGCATAGCATTCCATGAGACCAAATTTTGATTGTGTGTATCCTTTAAAATGATAGCATTCCATGAGACCAAAGCTCCCAAACATTTGATATTTAATTTGATATAACCTGTTCCAAAGCTCCCATTTTGGCATAGGCAGGGTGAAGGTTGTGGAATTTACATCTACCAATTGCATTTGCTTGAAAGTTTATAATGCCTTTTCAACAAACCCATTTACTGTGGAATTTGGCTTTACAGCTTCCAATTGCATTTGCTTGAAAATTTCTAAAGCCTTTTCAACAAACCCATTTGCTATGGAATTTGGTTTTACAGTTGCTAATTGCATTTGCTTGAAAGTTTCTAAAGCCTTTTCAACAAACTCATTTGTTGCATATGTTAGAATCATGGCATTCCATAAGACCCCATTTTGTGAATATCTTGCAATTGGGCATTCCATGAGAATGCATTTCTTGATGGCCTCTCATACACAATCAAATACCGCTCAAAAGGAAATCAAGTTTTATTCGGTTCATTAAATTCTATTCAAAAGAATATTATTTATTAGACAAAAAATTAACTTGCAATAGTAATATTAAACAATATCCCACTTTAAGTACTTAACATAATTTTTGTATGATGCTAATCTTAAATCTTAGCATATAACTTTTCAATAGAAAAATATAAACCTGAAAAACGCCCTACCATACTTGATGGTGCTTAGCATTACTTTCCCATAGCTAGTAAAGGTGGTCATTAGGAACTCCATCCTAAAGTCAACACAAAATTGGGTACTCATTTAGAATAAGTAGACCACTCATACATGATAAATTTTTTTTGTACCATCAAATAAATTAATGGATTAACTTGGCATCATTATTAAAAACATGTTATTAGGTTTCCGTATCTCATTCATAGCCATGTCATGGCCAATTTCTTTGTGTCCTTATTTCAAGAATAGACCTCACTAGATCTTCCTACACCCTCCTATACCTTTCAATGAACCAAGACATAGGGTTATAATGTCTAGCACATAACTCCAATTATTATTTTTTAGATAAGATTAGGAGAGTTCTCACGCATTCACATTAGGATAAACCCTAATGATGGTGACTATAAAAGTTCATCTAAGATTCTAGAGTATATTTGAGAAACCACACGCACAAACCTTAAAGTAGATAATATTTGATGATAATTGGTTGGCTTTCATTAGCTAAAACCTATATAGTATATATGTTTGGGTATGTGCAGGATCATGATGGGCCAAAAAGTGGCAATGTGTAGGTATTTGGGGTGGTGTGACTTTTTATCCTAAATTGATGGAAACAAAGGGGTTTTAGAGGAGTTTCTCAGCTTTTGAAAATTATGCTTTTAGTTTGAATTTAATAAATAGTGTGTTTATTTTTCTATTAGAATTATGACTAAACTTTCGGTGGGCAAACAGTGAGAAAAATAATATCTATAACTTTCAAATGGGTATCACATTTTTGAATCAGAAACATGCATCACATTATATGCTTCAAATCGTAGAGTTAAAAAAGAAAAATGGAATTCATGAAGTTTCACCTAAGTTAGAATTTAATTAGGACATATATGATTTTTTATATTTTTCAAAGTTGTAATAAAAATTCATAATTAATTATTACTTGGAAAAAAATTACAAAAATATGCATCACATCTGGACATGAGTCCTCTACTTATATATAAAACCTTATAAAAAAATATTATCATTTTATTATGGTTAGAGTGGTCAGACATACACCTACTTCTTATTTTTCCCCTGAAATTTAAGTGCTACTGCATTCAAATTTCAAATTTTCACCAAATAGATATTATTTATTTTTAAATAAACCTAGTATTTTAGAAACTACATTCAATTTTCTATAGATTCTATTCTTACATATTTTTGAAATAATATAAATAACTTATTCAAATTTTTACATCAAGTTGCCCAACAATGATTTTTCTGAATTTTTTGCCACTTAAGGGCCTATTTTTTCCATGATAATCCTGCACATACCCATTTAAGGATGTTCTTTTAGAAATTTTCCAAGCGAGATCATTCTCCTTTGATCAAACCGCTCTTCCAATTTAAATTTTTTAAGATAATAATTGAAGGCACACCAAATAATCATATAATATCCATAATTAACTTAGATGTTAAGATCTTGTTGATGATATACTTATATGATTATACTTGATGTATAAAATAACTCTCAAACTATATCTTAGATTCTAAATCATCACAATGTTCAATAAAATTTATCATTTATATATTACTCAAATATATAATCAACATAATTGAAATTCAAGTCAATAAAATAAAATTTAACAAACAAGAAGTTGACTTAAATCTAATTTAAATTTTGAAAGACTAGTTTTATTAGAAGACTCCTTTAGAATTGTTGCCATCCATGTGGGTTGTCATATTATGATCTAGTGAGATATTGTATAGTCCTAAGATTTCATTTTCAATTTAGAAACAAAGCTAATATTTGAGGCTTCAACCAAGGATAATTAGCTCATCTCTTGGGGTTTGATATAATCTTCTCCATCTTGTTCAACTTCCAAACAATTTCCTATGCACATTAGATTCCTTTCAAGAAAAACAAAATGAGAAGGATTTTAATATTTTTTGGTACATGTTTTGGTGGGGGTTATTTTTATATTAAAATGGTCATATACCTATGTCCCAATGTGAAATTGTAGTATTTTTCTTAGAGTTAGGTTACTTAAATTATTCTTATATTAATAATTAAATTACTTTCTTGATTTACTTAAAACCTATAATTTAATGTCATGTTATTAGTGTTTAAGGATTTTGAATGGTTATTGGTTTTGGAATCTTAGTTTTAAATTAATTAATTAATTAGATTTACTATCATATTTAGAAGTTGTATTTTGTTATTATATATTTTTTAACATATATAAAATGTATGGTTGGATTAGTGAGATGTTTATAACAAGTATACAATATGAAGTCAAACTTTATTAGATTGATTCTTAATAAATTAGAAATAATGATTAAATTTATAGTTTTATACAATCTATAAGTATAAATAGTTTGATGGTAGAAACTTTATACATATAAAAAATATGATAAATGTGTGATTATTTTTCTTTCCAATCTATAATTTTTTGATGTGCTTGGCTATATAATTGAGATGATTCACTCATAATGTAATGATAAAATTTTAGTACATCAAAGAAATATTTCTAATACATCAAGCTACCATTCTACATAACTCTCATGGAAATAAGAATATTATTTTATTTTAACTAAATATTGTGTGTACTCTATCTTGAATTACTAATTAATTTTGAATTATATACTTATAATTTAAAATAAAAGCATCCTTTGTAACATAGAATATATAGGTTAATTAATGAAATAAAATATGTTTTTATATTAAGAAAAATTTACAAATATGGAACTCATGTGAGAAATTGACTAAGACAACTCTGTGTGAGAATTAAGATGAGAATAATATATATTCTTTCAAGAATTAACATTAGATTAATACTTGGCTCATATTGTATAATCACACTAGAAACCAACAATGGAAGATTGAGAGTCTCAACTAAAAATTCCACCTTATAAATGTTGGATGTTGTGGTTGTGTTGTTGATATGTGGTTTTCATTGATGTCAACACTATTAGCATTAATTCATTAGAAGCTATATATGTTGAGGAGATTGAGAAAATTATAATGAGATGAGTTGCAGGAACTACTAGTGGTGAAGTGAAGTTCAGTATTTTGGTAATTTTTGTACATTGATGATTAAAGGTTGTGGACTAAAGGGTTTATTGTTGAGTGTATCTATTTTATCCATGTTAAGTTTCAGAGATTCGTGTGAAGATTTGATTGAGTTATGAAGATTTACATTCTAATAGTTTATTTGTTGCTTCAGCTTGTGTTCCTAATTGAAGATGATGCAATTTCAATTAGTTCAATTGTTGTGGATTCTTCTATAGTGATTCATGATGTTTTTGGATGCTTCTAGGTCATGCTTTATCTTTGTTGCACGTCTACATTGATCAGTGTGCTCGTGGTTGGCAATTTTCTC
Organism: Sequoia sempervirens; assembly: GCA_007258455.2. Lineage (NCBI taxonomy): Eukaryota > Viridiplantae > Streptophyta > Pinopsida > Cupressales > Cupressaceae > Sequoia > Sequoia sempervirens. Next base: position 567,367,682 of record VDFB02193867.1, on the reverse strand, counting down.
TTACGTGTTCATGTTTTTCTTATTTTTGGCTGACATGGTATTTGTATCATGTTACAGTGGATCTACAAGGAGTAATTAATTAAAGTTTTTTCATGTTGGGGATGTTGATTTGGGTCTTCACTAAGCTGTGGTCAACATTGGTTGATTCACATTAATAATCTTTAGTATTTTGGGCCGACAGTTTATATTTATTTTAATATTTTGTCCAAGCCAACATGTAGGGATGAAATCTCATGTTGTGGATATATAAGAGAAATTGTTTATTCAAATTGAGGTGTAATTTTGTGTGTATGTGTGTGAATATTGATCTAAATCATTCGAAGGCAGAGCAGAGTGTGAAGAAGAGTGAAGAAGAGTGAAGAATTATTCATGTGCTTAACCGGAACTGTGATCAAGCATTAGTAGATGCTAATTTGTCAATTCAAATCCCTGCAGATGTAATTTGATTCCTTTTATAAGATAGTATGTCTTCCTTTGGGTGGTTAGCCTTGTTGTAATTGAGTAGTGAGCTCTAGGCAATGTGCCTAAATGCATGTGCATTCCCCTTATTTCATTCTTTATACTTTTAGCAGGGTATAATCTTGTGGACTGACCTCCACCATGGTTTTTCTGCTAACACGGTTTCCATGTAAAAAAAACTTGGTTTTATGTTTGTTTCTAATGTGTTGATGATTTATGCTTTCATGGTTATAATCAAATATGAGAATAAGGTTAATAAGTTGAATAAGTTTTAAATTTCTGTGACAATTGGTTCACCCCCCCTCTCAGTTTTCTACCCTTGTGTTGCCAACAATTGGTATTAGAGAAGTTTCCTTGGAATAATTTTAACAACTTGAGGTGATCCAGGATGGTATCATACAAGAAGGATAGTCCAAGATTTGATGGAACAAATTATTCTTTATGGAAGACTAAAATGGGTGATGGTGAGAACATTACTATTTTTATGCAAAGAGTGAATGAACTTGTGTGTGGTATCAAATGTGCTGGTGTATAGATAGACGGATCTAAGATTGTTGCTAAAGTGCTTAGATCCTTGCATGATTCTTACAAAGTCAAAGCTAGTGCTATTGAAGAGCTTTGGAATGTAACAAATGTAACCAAAGATATGTTGGTTGGTAAGCGTATTGCTTTTGAGTTGAGTGAATTTGGTGATGCCCTTCCTAAGGTTAAATATAAATTTAAGGGTACTACTTCCAGAAGAGATAGACACAAATATGATCTAGGTGAGAGCTCATCTAGAAAGACATTCAAGTATGAGGATGAAATCAGACCTATTGAAGAAGAAGAAAGAGAGTTGGAAGAGCTGGGAGCACTTATTGTCAAAAGAGTACTGAGAGGAAAAGGTAAGTATGAAGGAAAATTGCCTCTTAAATGTTTTTCTTGCAATAAGATAGGTCATTTTGCATCAAGGTGTCTATAAAGAGCTCCTAAACCAAGACATAACAAGCCCATATTTCAAAAGAAGTGTTACTATGCTACTGATGAAGGTGTGACAAATGATGAATCTAACAAAGGAAACAAAAGTGATGATGAGTGGGTATTTATTGCTATCACATAAAATAATCATGTATCTACTAAATCTGCTAGTTGTACAAATTTGGAGAAAGCCATAGCTGCTCAAGTTGAAGAGAAAGATGAATGGGTGATTGATAGTGGATGCTCACATCATATGACAGAAGATAAAAGTAAGTTTGTGAGCTTTGAAAAGTATGATGGTCGTGTTGTGAGATTTGGTGATAATACAACTAGTGTGATCCATGGCAGAGGATGCATTTCTCTTGATGGTAAGCATAATACTAATGATGTCCTATATCTGGAAAGCTTGAAGCATAATATTTTAAGTGTTGGTCAGATGGTTGAGAAGGGATACAATCTTCAGTATAAGGATGGAAAGTGTAGAATATTGAGTTCTGGAAATGTAATTGCATCATGCACAAAAACAAAAGGTAATGTCTTTCACTTGAGTGATGCTAGTAAAAGTTGTTTGATTGCTCTAGTTGATGAAAGTTGGTTATGGAATAGGAGAATGTGTCATGTTAAATTTGATAATATTGTCAAGATAAGTTCCACTAAGGTTGTGAGAGATCTAACTAAGTTGGTGAAACCTACTAATGCCATATGCAAGGAATGTCAGTTAGGAAAGAAAACTAGAATTTCATTTCAGAGCAAACAACATTGTTCAAATGAATTGTTGGAACTTGTGCATATTGATCTGTGTGGTCCCTCTAAGGTAAAATTTTTACAAGGTTACAATTATTTCATGTTACTCATTAATGATTATTCAAGAATGGTGTTGGTTACATTCTTAAGGGAGAAATTTTAAGCACTGGAAAAGTTCTAGACCTTTAAGGCTATGGTTGAGATAGAGACAGGTCTGAAGATTAAGTGTATGATATTAGATAGAGGTGGTGAATTCACTTCTGGTGAATTTAATTCTTTTTTTGGAGAACATGGAATAAAGAGACAATTATCTGCACCATAGACCCCTTAGCAAAATGGAGTTGTCGAAAGGAAGAACATAACAATTGAAGATGCTACTAGAACTATGATGTTGGAAGGAAATGTCCCTCATATCTACTGGAGAGAAGTTGTGAGTAATGTTGTGTACACACTCAACTAGGTACAAATCAAAAGTGATATTGGTAAGACCCCTTTTGAGCTATGGACTGGTCAAAAGCCTACTATTAAATATTTCAAGATATTTGGAAGAAAATGTTATATCAAGAGAGATGAAGACATAGGAAAGTTTGATGCTAGAAGTGGTGAAGGTATCTTTCTAGGTTATTCTACTAATAGTAAGGCCTATCAGTGCTACAATAAAATATTGAGGAAAATGGTTGAAAATGCAAATGTCAAGATTGATGAAGTCTTAGGTACACCATCCAAAACCTATGGATATGATTCTAGCGATTAGAATGTCAGTACAAACAAGGAAAATAAAGTTTAGACTACAAATCAAGTGTAAATCATTCTAATGGATCAGGAAAATCAAGAGGAAGAAGAAACCAATGAAGTTGTAGAAGAGAGAAAACTAGAGCCTGAAGACTCCAAGGTATGTAAGATTGATTCATTCAGAAGATCAGATGATAGGAGATAAGAACAAAGGTGTCCAGACTAGGAGAAAGATTGTAGAGGAATACTGCTTGATTTCAAAGACTAAGCCTACTAGTGTGAATGAAGCATGTAAAGATGAGCATAGGGTTGAACCAATGAAAGAGGAACTAAAATAGATTGAGAAGAATGATACATGGTTGTTTGGAACACAAGATGAAATTTCATTAGACTGAAATGGGTCCTTGAAACCGGCAATGACATTGATTCTGAAAAAAAAAGAAGAAATTTCAGTATGCAAAGGATGTTCAGATGGAAGGAAAATCATGGGTATTTGCTAAGAAAATATTGTTCCTTTCTTACATATACACGAGAACTGGGTTCTTGAATTTCTGGTAGGATTTTGATAGTTGGTGGAAGAGAGGGTGTATGTTGAGCAACTGATGGATTTCAATTGATTGATAAAGGAGATGGTATGGTTGAAGCATTGTACATATATAGCAAAACTTGAGGCACTGGTATGGAATTGGACAAGTATTTGGTGAAGCTTAGTTTAACAGACCACAACTAATAGTAATATATTATTTCAAGAATGGTAATAAAGATTTGATTACTCGAAGTCTTTGTTGTTGATGATATCATTTTTGGAGGAGATGATGGTTTGTTTTAGAAGTTTCCTAATGAGATGAAGAGTGAATTTGAGATGTCAATGATTGGCGAGATCAAATTATTTTGCGGATTGCAAATTACTTAGTTTGACAAGGGGATTTTTATATCTCAGTCCAAGTATGTGAAGGAATTGTTGAAGAAGTTCAGTATGGAAGATTCAAAGCTAGTCAATACACCCATGGTGACCAGATGCAAGTTGACAACAAAAGATGATTCTCCGAAGGAAAATTAGACTAGATACAGATCAATGATTGGTGGATTGTTGTATTTAACGCAAACTAGGCTTGATATCATGAATGTTGTATGTATTTTTTCAACATTTCAAGCTGATTCAAAGGAATCTCATGTGACTATTGTGAAGAGAATTTTTAGATACTTGAACGGAACATGTGACTTTTGCCTATGGTATCCTAAAGATGATGATCTTACTTTGAGTGCATTTACTAATATTGATTGGGAAAGAGATGTAAATAACATGAAAAGTACTAGTGGTGGAGCACTTTTCTTGGGTAAGAAGCTGATTTCATGGTTAAATAAGAAACAAAATGCCATTTCCTTATCTACTATAGAGGTTGAATACATTATTGCTGCTAAAAATTATACTCAAGTCTTGTGGATGAAGCAGATGTTTAAGGATATTAGAGTTGTGTATAATGAGCCTATTGCTATATTTTATGATAATTCAAGTTCTATTAACATATCTAAGAATCTGGTGCTACATTCAAAGACAAATCATATATCTATTAAGTTTCACTTTTTGAGAGAAAAGGTGAGTGAAAAGGAAGTCAGACTGGAGTATGTGCCTACTAAGGAGTAGATTGTAGACATATTTACCAAGTCGTTGCCTAAGGATGCTTTTGAGTATCTCAGAGGGAAGTTAGGGGTGATAACCCCTCCTAATCAGAACTAAGGATGCATTGCATTGCATCAGTCTATGCATTTCAAAGTCATATCTTAGTCCAGATTGATGTTGTAGTGGCTACTACTCAAGGGGAGTAGTTAGATGTTCAAATTTTTAGATATATGGTTCATAGCTTGTATAGAAGATATCATTGTCATTGATGTCAAAGGGGGAGAAGACCATGTAAAAAAATTTCTAGGAAAGAATATTATGTGAAATAATTGAGGAGAAAATGAGTCAGAATCTAAGAGGGAGTAAGTGTCAAGAGTTAGTTGTCTTGATGGTGTTTTTCACATCATGTGTTGCCATCAATGCCAAAGGGGGAGATTTTTGGATGTTATGGTTGTGTTGCTAATATGTGGTTGGAATTTATGTCAACACTATTAGCATTAATTAATTAGAAGTTGTATATGTCAAGGATATTGAGAAAATTGTAATGAGATGAGTTGCAGGTTGTCAGTGGTGAAGTGAAGTTCAGTATGTTGGTAAGTTATAACTATACATTGATGATCATAGGTTGTGGACTAAATTTTTTTTTTTTGAGTGTATCTAGTTTATCCATGTCAAGTTTTAGAGATCCGCATGAAGATTTTATTGAATTATGAATATTTACATTCTAACAGTTTTTCTATTGCTTCAGTTTGTGTTCCTAATTGAAGATGATACGATTTCAGTTAGTTCAGTTGTTGTGGATGCTTCTCTAGTGATTCATGATTTTTTTGGATGCTTCTAGATCATGCTCTATCTTTTTTCCACATCTACATTGATCATTGTGCCCGTCCTTGGTGATTTTCTCTTGCATCTTCATGTTTTTCTTATTCTTGGTCGACATGGTGTTTGTAGCATGTTGTGAATCTTTGAGGAGTAATTAATTGAAGTGTTTTTATGTTGGAGATGTTTATTTGGGTCTTCACTAAGCTATGGCCAACCTTGGTTGATTTGTATTAATAATCTTTAGTATTTTAGGCCAATAGTTTATATTTATTTTATTATTTTGTCCAAGCTGACATGTAGGGATGAAATCTCATGTCATGGATATATAAGAGCATTGTTTAATCGAATTAAGGTATGCTTCTATTTGTATGTGTGTGAATATTGATCTAAACCATTTGAAGGAAGAGTAGAGTGTGAAGAAGAGTGAAGAAAAGTGAAGAATTGTTCATGTGCTTAACCGAAACTGTGATCAAGCATTAGCAGATGTTAAATTGTTAGTTCAAATCCTTGCAGATGTAATATGATTCCTTCTGTAAGACAGTGCGTCTTCCTCTAAGCGATTAGCCTTGTTTTAATTGAGTAGTGATCTCTAGGCAGTGTACCTAAATGCATGTGCATTCCCCTTATTTCATTCTTTATACTTTTAATAGGGTATAATCTTGTGGATTGACCTCCACCGTGATTTTTCCCCTAATAGGGTTTTCACATAAAAAAAATATTGGTGTTATGTTTGTTTATGATGTGTTGATGATTTATGCTTTCATGGTTAATAATCAAATCTAAGAATAAGGTTAATAAGTTGAAAAGAAATTAAATTTCTATGACAACTAATTCATCTGCCCCTCTCAGTTGTCTGCCCTTGTGTTGCCAACAATAAATCACATTCATACTAGAAGCCAACAACTAAAGACCAAATTTCATAAATAGAGTTCATGTGTTATATATCATGTCTTTGAGGGGTCCACAAATACCATGAGCCTTTTGAAATCCTTCTCCATCTAAATGCATCCATTCCAAGACCATTGGGAGGTGGGTATCCCAATTTCCTTAATTTCTTCTAGGAATTTAATCAAGAGTAGTACATTGTAACTTTGGCATGTAAGATAAGGTAAATTCATGAAATGGAATAGTTGGAATAGGTGTGTAGACCATTTGTAACTAAATTCAAGTGTTAAATTAATAGAAAAAGATAAATATTAAGAACTAAAAGAAGTATCCAAACCATAAAGGAAAATAAAATATTAACTTAAAACCTCAATTTCAAAACAAGGGTTGAGATAAAGTTAGGCAAAATGTTAGTAGGAGGAATGATCAAAAAAATTGAAGATACCCATGGTAGATGAGACCAAACAAAGAAATCACATTTTATTCCTCTATGATTCCTAATATTCCATACAAATGATCTTATTCTAGGTGAAATATGTGTTTTCAATATAATGTGACAAGAATATCACCTTAGTAGTTTTTGACATCTTTATTCTTGTCATAAGTCACAAATTCACAAAATCATAAAATTTCTCAAAAAGTTGATAATTTAGGTAATTCATAGTTGAATTGAGATGTGACCTCATTATATTCACTAAAACTTAAATTATGTAATCAATATAATCATTCAATTAGGTGAAAGTGAAGGATATTAATGTTTATTTAATTTTCAATTTTTTTAAAGTTTAGTATATTTTGATTAATCACTAATTTGATTTATATTGGTGAAAAATTTGAGGTAATAGAAAAAATATGTTCAAAGATTAAATCTTCATTTTCTCCTATTCTTTCAAATGTATTTCTTTCTTTTTGTACTAGGGTTGAATCTTCATCTAGGATTTGTTGTGCATGTTTTGCACACTCGCCCCACCGTAGGCAGGGACCCCCTTTTTCTCGCTCCCGACAGGCTGCTTTGCTCCAATCTTGTTTTGTGTGCCCCATTTTCTAGGCCCAAATTGGTCATGTGCCTTCAAATGATAAAATTTCCCTAACCGAATTCACCTACTTGATTTTTGGCAAGTCTTCTTCCTTTGTGGAGCTCCTTGGCAGCTTGTTTATGGGACCTTTGTCCAACCCTTCAAGCCCCCTTTGGCAAGATCCTATAGCTTTATCAATGTCGTTTGTTTCACCAAGACATCGATCTTTCAATGAAACCTCCCAGGTATGCCTTGCAACCGAGCCGGGTCCTATCATCCGGGAGACATCCATCTTTCGCTGGACCTTACCACGAGCTCCCCACTCTTGCCAAAGTCGTTGCTTGTTCAAGCGAGACTCCTAATGTTCGCTAAGACCTTACCGACCCTCATCCCTTGGGCGAACACGAGGCTAGTCGGGGAGACATCATCAAGTCAGCGAGATCTCTCCCAATTTAGAAGTCTTTACCAAGGCTCCCTCTGCCGGCATAACATGGCCCCGCCGACAAGACATCTCCCACTTAAAGGTTCTCTTGCCGATATCCTTGTTCAACATGACATCCTATGTCGCCGAGACTATATACCAAAACAAAGGGTCTCATGAAGAATCCCTTAAGCTTGGCCGATAGATATCCATGTGGTTATTTGATTCACGTCGCCAAGACATTTTATCTCTCTCCCTGATAGAGCCCATATTCCTCAAGCATGTCGCTATAACCACAAACCCTCAGCAAGATGTTATATAGAATCTGCTAAGTCACAATGAAAGTCACTCCGGCACCACAAATCGCTAAGAGAAATTAAGACTTATACCGATGAAGGATCATGCAAAGCCCTATCGGTGTGACCGGAATAAACTCACACCGAAAGAAGACCAAATGCAAAGTCGGTGAGAGATGTTTGTATCGCTGAGACCATAGGCTGAGAGTTACAACCTTATACCAAAAGCCGATTGAAGTAAACCCATTGTGGTTTTTCGGTGTAGCATATGGGTGTCACTATGACCCAATACCGAAAGTGTTCCATCTATACCGATGAGCCACCAAAATACAAAGTTGGGGAAACAAAAGATGATCGGCATGACACTACCTCGACGGCTGGAACATATGCCGATAGGAGCCTCCGCGGTCGCCAAAACAATAGAAGTGTCCTACTGAATGAAAACTTGAGAGGACCTGTGATCATCGTGATATCGGATGAGTCTTTCCGATAGGAAATGCAGACTCATGCAAGCAAGGTAAAAGTCATGAGTCGGGGAACAGTCACGGACCTCCGCCGATAGGCACTGCAATGCAAAAATGCACCTAAGGGAACATATGGAGTAATATGGCAGGAAATAGGTAAAAGGCCAATGATGAAGACTCATGTAGAAATATTAGGGCTATGGAAAGTGTGTGAAATATTGCAGAAATTTGTAGCTCCAGCAGACCCTTCGGGTTCACCCCCTCGGGTTTCCCTGCGGCATTTACCTTGTCCCTACAGCTAGAGGACCTCGCCCTTCCGGCCTCTCGGGACCGCCAGCGTCCATTCGCTAGAATCCCAATCTGAACTCTAAACGACCTTTTCCCCCCGCCGAGCCTCAGTCGTCGGAGGTCCATCCCTCCTTCACCGTTCCGAAAGGGAAAATCATCCCGAGCCTTCTAAGCGTCAGGCTCTGGCTTCCCCATTGCCATGAACACTTACGACGAAACTCCGACGGCTAATGCCATCTCCAGGCCCGGTCTGCACCTTGACAATCGGTAGGACATTTGAATGTCGGAAAGGCCTTTCTCCGAGATGGGGTTTTACAACGACTGAAACTTCTAGTTGCCAAGACAAAAGAAGACTCTCACCAAGATGCATAATTTGCTTTGCTCGCCTCGCTATAGCTTTTAGGTATCGGTGAGACCCTATGTCGATCATGCAATGTTTCACCGAAGGCACTCGCTTATTCACATGTCACTGTAATGACCCCATTGTCATGCCGACAAGGCGACTTCATCACTTCATTCGGTGAGACTCCGGGTGCCTCGCCAAGACTTTACACCAAAACAAATGACCTACACCAAGCATTATGTTTCGCCAAGACATTTTTGGCCTTCTTGCCGACAGAGAACTCATCACGATTTTGATGAGACATAATGATGTCGGGGAAACCTCATGTAGAGTGCTCTTGCTTTACTGAAAGCCACCCCAAGTTAGCCCTTTGTTTTCCAGGAGAAAGCGGATCTCATGCTGAAAGCCACCGTTACCTGTCAGCAAGACCTGGCCTTTTCAATGTAACCTTCTACCGCAAACTCATGCTTGGCTAAAACGAAATCCGAATGTCATTCGGTGGGACACCACAAACCTTATGCCGATGGAGTCCACCATAGTCTCACCAGAAGTAAATTCAAAGGGATTCCATGTGTAAGGTCAGCGAGACCGAGGGTCTCTCGCCAAGACCTTACGGCGATAGCAATGACTTCCCCCGATATGCATCCCTTACACCCCGATCGCCATGAAAATTGCCGATATGGACCCTGACATGAAGATGCATAACTCGATTGATTCAATGGGGCAATATAGCAAATTATAGATGGAGTATGCATATGGTGGAACCAAGTCATCCATGCTCGGCGTCCATCCGACTTCTGGGCTCCGCCATTCGGGAGTCCTCTCCCCATCCGCTGTTCCGAGGGGAAAATCCAGCCCGCCCCTCCGAGCTCCGAGCTCTGCCCTTCTGACCGCCGCAGGGCTGAAAATGAAATTGAATGACAGACCATTGTGTCGGGTCCGGTCTTTCTCTCGGCTGTCGGTGATACATTCATCTCTCGCCAAGACCTTACCCCGTAGCGAAGATCTTACGCCGACTTGCCTTCCCTGTGACCGCCGACACTCACGTCAGGGCCCAACCGCCAGGCCGCTTCCTCAAGACTTCCCCCGACGATAGCCATTCCAAACAGCAAAAGATGAACAGCTTCCCGGTGCCTTGGGCCCGGCGCTCAAGTGGGAAATCAATCTTCTGACCACCCCGCAGCCCATCTAGACCCCGGACCCCAGAGTTCCATCTCTAAAATTCCGTTTTCAGCCTGCTATTCCAAACTGCCATCTCCGGATAGCTTTCTGGCCATGGACCTCCGGATGCTCCTAAGTCGATCCAAATGAGCTCCAAATATGAATATTATGATCTTTTGATGATGCATGGATGAATTTAACAAGGATTTTGCAAAGATTTGACTAACATTTTCCTTGATTTGTGTATGAAAGCACTTATGACACTTCATGTACACAGGATTCAAGGAGCCTACTGCACGTCTGTCAGGAGACCCATTGAGAAAGTTGAACAAGGAAAAGTGCATCGCTCATGTCACCATTTATTTCATGATCGCCTCTCCCGCTAGCACTCACCAACGGGGTCGGTGTTAAAAGAAGGCTTGTGCCAAGAAAGTCAAGGACAAAATGCAAGGGGGTGGCCTTGAAGAAAGCATAAGAGAGTTGTATGGTCGAATCAGGGGCAACCAATCCATTGATGCCAATCGACGATGGGCTCGTTTGATCCAAGGAAGAGCATTCCAAGCACATCAAGCAAAAGACAATTTTTAGGCAGTTTCAGCTACAGTGAAAAGGGAAATCAGCTAAATGATGAAATTGCTACAGTAACTGGTACTAGATGACAAAACAGGGAAAAGAGAAAGATGTATTTTAAATTGTTGAATATTGTGGGGTAGGTGAAACCCTAATGTAATCAAATCTAGGCCACACAATGTAATTCAATCCTGGCCATTCATTTGGGTTTTGGAAAACTATAAATAGGGGCTTGCCCCTCATTTGTAGGGGTTGGAGAGTTGATTGTAAAGACATTCTGTAGCAATAGAGAGTAACATTGCATGATTTATGGGTGTTCCTTTTGAGTTTTCTCTTTATGTATGCATGGTTCAACTTCCATATTAGTTTTAGTATTAGTTTCTTGAATGGTTGTCATGATGGTGTTGTTGTTATAGTATTTGATGAACTTCCAGCTCATGCTTTTTGTGGTTCATTGATGATGAATCACTTTGCAAAGCTAGTCTCGAGCCTCTTTCCTTTATTGCTGCAACTTAGTTTGATTGCATGTACATGATGTGTGTATGTGATGTGAAAATATGCAGTCCTTAGAATATTGCACTGGTTTTGTGTAGCAGTAGGTTTCTCTTGGTCAAGCAAAACTCAGTTTAGGAAGCCTGTCTACTTTAGTAGCCACCATTGTTACTGTTCATTCATAGCTTAGGATTATAATAGCTTAACCCTTCTCCTTTTTCTATTTCTTTTAATCCTTGGTTAGAGTAGGACCCAAAGAATCACCATGAAGCTAAATCAGATGAACTTGATGAGTTTCATTGTTGTTTTGAGTGGACAGCCACTGCTCATTCACTTTCAAGACTTTGAAACTGCATTTGTAAACCCAACTTCCCATGCTTTGTAACTCGATGTAAGTCCACCTTGTGATTCTAGCAAATCACATCAAACAACTGAGATATTCCAAGCACTGTCAAGACCTGACATTAGAGACCTTGGGATAGTTTCTAATTTGATTGTGGAACATTGTCTTTCAAGAAGTAGGTTTGTTGTGTACTTATAAGAAACCTTTATTCCTTAGTATCATGTTCTTGTACATTGTATGGTAACTTTCATGATAAATATTATGTGCATGTCCCTTCCTCCTATCAAATTTTATTTATAGATATGAGGAAGTTTATTTCTAATTTTTTGGTTTCCTCCCTATCAAAATATTGCCTCAATAATTTAGAAATTATATTTAAAAGCTTATCATCTATCTCATTTTCTTCTCTTGTTTGTACCTTAACTTATTCTCTGTGATCTATCTTTGTCAATATGTCTTAGAAAGGACCATTGCTAGACTTTGGTAAAAGATTTTGATCATGCTTTGGAATAAATTCTTGAGATATGCCCTCTCACACATAAGGCTATGTAGAGACATTTTCAATATGATAAATGGTCGATGGATTGTAGATTATGTCAATGGGATCAAATAATTCTAACACTCCTTGAAATAGATCACTAAAAAGTGGCCCTTGATGTATGGTAAGTTGGTCATCGGATAAGGAGGAAACATCTTCAATGTGCTCGTTGATGGATAGGTCTTGATCATTGTTTTCAACAATTGTGGTGGAGAGATTTTCAATGCTATCACTAGTGGTTGAATCTTCATCATTATCCCCAATAGTGATTATCTTTTGATCAATAAGGTCTTGGATGACATTTTTGAGTTGAATACAATTTGATTTTTTGTGTTCCTTTACTTTGTGAAAGTCACAAAGGTGCTTCTCGTTATACCCTAGTGGTTTAACTAGGGGCTCTGGATAATTCTTATAAACAGGGAGTTTGATGAGATTTTCTTGTACCAATTGCTGCATGACAGATTTGATTGGTCTCCCAAGTGGTGTTTATTTTTGTTTGTTACCTTGTAAGACTTGTACTTTAAATTTACCTTGTAGTGATTTATTTTGGAGATGTGGTGATTGATCTTTGAGATGGGGTGAGTGGGTTTGTTGTTGATGTTGTTGATATTGATATCAAACCTCTTAACATTGGAGATATTGTTCTTGATGTGGTTGTGGACACAACTCAATGCTTTGATGACATGGTTTAACCAATGGAAGAGTGTATTGATTTTGGAGTGAAGATGTGTATTGGCTAAATAATTCAATTAGTTTGGAAAGTGAAGCAAGGTGATCTAGCGAAATTTGATCTTGATTTTGATTTTTATTTTGACTCCTTGATATAGTTGATCTAGCTTTTGTTCAAGCAGATTTGGAATGTACACTTGTGGTGTTTGCATGGGATCATGGAGATTTTGATATTGGACAATGTTATTACTTGGGGTGATGCTTAGATTTGGCATGATAGGTTGAAATTGAACATTGTTGTGTTTGGGAGTCACATTTCCTTGATTTTGCATGGTGTTAACTTGACTTGGATTAATACATGGAGCCGTTAAAATCTTTTTTGGACTTTGAACAACATTTGTATGATTCGCAAACATATTTATCCCAAAATTTTCCAAGTGTAGTTTTGAAATATTCATGTTTGGTAAACTTGTACTCTGTATATTCACATTTGGCATGTATGGATTTGGTGGGATAATGTTGTTCGTTTGAAGAATCATGAATTGATTGTTTAGTTGATACATTTGTAGGTTTGGAATTTGATTTAAATCTACCATAGGAAAAAGGTGTTCCAAAATTTTAACTAGGCATACTCACATTTGTTGTACCATCGAGGTTTGTAGGAGATAATGATTCGGTGTATAGATCGTATAAATGTGAGTTTTGATAATCAATTGGCATTGTAAGGATTTGATAGTTTGGTTGACTTGGATTACTTATGATGTATGGATCAAGCTTATATTCCATGTTCTTCTTATGTTTTGACCTTGTTGCAAAAGTGAACCTCTAAGGTCTTCAGGACCAATGATGAGATGAAGGATGAAAGGGGTGAGTGATATGGGTGTTGAACTTTTAGGAACTTTGGATCAATGCTAGACTTAGGGCTTGATTTTGACTGGTTTGATTTAGATAATGAACTTGTAAACCCTAAGATTTTTAGATGTTATCTTAGGATGAACTTGTTCAAAGGTGTGTTGATTTAACTAAATGTGTGAGGAAGGATTCATCAACACACACCTAACTAAACAGATGCTTTTGATTTGGTTTAAGGATGTACCCAAGTCTAGATAATGATGTTTCCAAAGCTTTAAAGTTGTTTGTGAGATGGGATGATTGATGTTTGGGATAGAATCAAGTGTTTGATTTGATCCTAAATGAACCTAATAGGGACCTTGTTTACAAGACCAAGATAGTGAAGAACATGCTTTTCTCTAAGAGTAATTCAAAACCAAAAGACCAATGTTTGCATGGAAACCATATGACCAAAAGATATCGAGCACATGTGCGGGGTCCAATAATTTTTTAACTTTTATTAATGAGTTCTTTTTACCACAAACACACTCTTGATTAGTTTTTGAAACTAGATGTCCAATGTCTTAATTATCTTTCATCCCACAAAGTCCATTATGTAGAAATCTAGAAAATCAAGGAAAAAGCTTTCAAATGTTGACTTTAGTAGGAGAAAATTGAGATAAAATTCAAATTCCTAGAAGCCTCTAAGGATGAGAGTCCCAAGGGAAAGCAATAGCATGTGAATTCATTCAAGGATATTTGCATCTCCTAAAGGTTTTGAGATTTGATGCTCATATTGAATGTTTGTTTTCTAATGTTTTCAATCATGCAATGTGTTTTGATTTCAAGAACAATCAAAACCCTATGGATATTTGAGACAATACTTGTTGAGTCCCCACTTGGACAAGTCCAACTATGCCTACTTTCAGCAAATGGTTAGATACTTGACCCCACAAACTCCCCCTTATAGTGCACTCACTTCTCAAGTCAGCCAAGCATCAATACCCATGAATCTCCCATGATATACTTTAAATTTCTACTAAAATTCATAAAAGTGTGGGGCGGATTCAAAACAATTGTTCTTGCACCAACAAATAGATTAGGATTTTGGCTTTTCTAAACAAGGGTTTTAATGTAGGAATTTCATTCGTGGGGGACCATCCATGTTGTGAGAGACCATTGTTGCATTTCTCATCGGAATAATCCTTGTGATACTTGTGTTTTTTCAAGTACCCACACTTATATCCCAGGAAAAAGTCGCTTGGCTTTAGTGTGTTCCTAGTTGGGTCATTCCCTTGGGTGATTACTTTTTCCCAAAGGAAGGCCCTCTAAGATGATCAAAAGTGAGCAAACATATCCATAGTTCAATCAATCTTTGTTAAGAAACAAAGCTCAGAGAACACACACAATATGTTCCACCCACATTCACAAGTTGTGTTCAATTTTAAAGTCCAAATTGAAGTGTGTGGGTAATTATTTATGCAACTCAATGCCGCGAAGGGGCCTTTTGATTCTCAATATTTCCATGAGGCACGAGAGAAGCGCATATGTCCTTTTAGTGATATTACTTCGAGTAATTAATTACAAGACAAAGAAACACTTGTTCATTTTAAGTCCACAAAGAAAAAGTGAATTCTTTTTATAGCACCAAATCAAATGTGGAATTTTCCTTGTTCAATTGTTAGCCTCAAACGAAATCTAGTGAGTTTGTCCTAAGATTCATTTTAAGACCTTTGTAGCAAAGATTGAAATGTTCTTTTTAAAGCCTAAAAGGATGTGAGTTGATCTAAAACATAAAACTAAAGCAGAGAATGGAAGATATTTAAAGCATTTAAAAACGCTTTGTCAATTTCAAGTTCAATGCTCATTTTTTTTTTTCAACTCCAATCTCCTTGTTATTCTCCTAGATTGGTTCACCTTGCTACACCATTAACTTCAAGAAATCCTTCTGAGTAATTGTGTTTTTCTTCCCAAGATCACTTTCAAATTAAACTTACAAAACCCATTTCATGAGTTGTTCAAAACATCAATCTATGTATGCCATCTTTATAGTCTATTGTTCAAATTCAATTTGATTTGACCATACTAAATTCAAATACTTAATCAAACCCCCGCATGATATAGCATCAAAACATTAATCCACAAATGCATTCAAGTTTGTTTCCTACAAAGAATACTAAAGGACTATGGAAACCTTTATATTATTAATCAAAAATTACCTATTTGACCTTCCAACCTCTTCAACATACTATTATTGCATACAAAGATGGCATTGCTAGTTTTATTTTGATTCAATAAAAATTAATCACTTGTTAATTTTCCACAACTTTCTAATAATAAAAAAAAAAACTTCTATCTTTGCATGCTTCACTATTTTCAAAAGATCGCCACACATCACACTTGTTAATTTTCCACTCAAAGTGAGACATCACCATACATTGCAAGCTACCGAAAAAAAAACTTTCATCATTGGACATGGCTTCCCTAAATTTCAAGAGATAACATGACTATGAACCACACAAAGTAGCTTCCAAATACTAAGAGATAAATTTAATCTACGTAGCCACTGCACAATTTTAGTTCAAGGTCAAATAGAGCTATAGTTGACTAACATATATGCTAATGTATTTTGAGCTAACCATTCATATTCAAACTCACTAACATAATGATCAATTCATCATAATATCGTCCAAATACTCACCATCATTATCAAGTTTACAAGAAGACGTATGATAGGAGGCAATGGTTGAATTTCGTGCAATTTTCTAACATGAAAATATTTTCATCAGGCACCAAAAGTTATTACAAAATCTATCTATTATCCCAACAAAATCACAAAGAGCTAAAGATGCGCATTTCCCAACTACGATGAATATTGACTCTAACTTTGAATTTGGGGCATGAGGAATGGGGATTTCCATCTCACATTAACATACTAACATAGACATTTTAATGTATCCACCAACAAAACTTGCAAATACAAATTGATACAATTGATTTCCTACATGAAAATCTAAAAACTCTTAATGAAAGTATGGCATAAACAAAAGACCCTCTCAGCTGGTAGTTTAGAGAGAACTAGTTGCAGGATATACATAAAATGACTTTGTTGAAAGGCTCCAAAAACTTTCAAGAAATGTAATTGACAAGGCGTATGAATTTTTAGAAGGATATCATTAGTATTTATGATGAGATAGTGAGATTGTATCATGTTTTGGCATATTCATTGGCATTGCTTTCTTTTCATTACTCCTAAGGTAATCACGATCTGATATAGCCACCAAGATAATCTTCTCAACTCTCCCAAAATGGATTGCAAAGATAAACACACAAAATTGAAATGCTATATGTGGCCTGAAACTAGACAAACCAGACACACATTTAGTAGACAATCTTAAACATGCAACCCTATAATCGAGGGTCTAATGTTCTATGCATGATCTTTCCCATAATCAATGTCAGTACTCCAAATCATGTAGAAGATTCCCTGGAAAATGATAGTAAAAGAAAACTTAAAGGACACGATAGTCATTATTTAGCGCACTGCAACAAAGTTTGAATTCTTCTTTTATCCATCCCGCACAAGTCCACAACAATCAGAAATGAAACAAATGAGTGGTATTTTAAAATCTTGACTCCAAGATATCCTCTAATATGGTGAACAAACCTTTTTTGAGGTCCAAAGTCTAAATCATCATGACAAGAAGTATCAATAGGTTGAATAAATGCCAAAGCTCTTATTTAGTATTTCTTCTAGGCATTCTTCCCAAGGTTCAATTGTAAGGCATACATACATTTTTCTACAAATAAAAATAAGATATAGTACAAGCAGATGAATAGCTTATCATAATGATACCACAAATTATCTCTTACAAATTCAAAAATGGTGGTCTGTAGTTAATAATTGATTCCCCTAATTTCAAAAGTGATGGAATGAGGGACATGGGTCAAAACCTATGCATAAACAAAAATAAAAAGCTTGAAGTGGATGTATAAAAAAAAAACTTTATATTGTCGTCTAACATATTAATCAAAGACAAGACTTTAGATTCCTATCAATGCATATTTTAATGCCTTAACAAAAGAATTTGTATTCTAACTGTATGCATCAAATAGAAACAAAGACTTTATATTTGCCCTCCTTCTAGCACCATTATGTGAGCATCACAAATTTGCAAACAGCCTAAACTTTCACACTCATTAGCATGGGTTAGTTCAAACTATGAAAACCTACTAATACTCCTATGAAATAATACATCATGCCTTATAAACAAAATAACAAAACCAACTAATTGAAAGCATAAAATAAGCGCAATGTATACCTATTCCATAGTGGATTGGTTCCACTTTGATATGAAAAGTGGCCCTTTCCCAACCCTTGACAAGCTCAATGATCAAAATGACTTGAAGATGCTATGACAATGAAATGGACAAAATTAGCTCTCAATTTGGAGAGAGTAACTTTTCTCTAAGTTGTGGATGATGAAATGAGGAAAGAAGCCTCTTGTTTATATAATGACAAGTTGGAGAAATTCCCAAAATGAAGCAATGTGGGACTAATTTTCAACCAATGGCAAGGTGCCACTTTTCAACAAATGGATGGATGAAGGATGTGCACATTTTGATGAATGTGCCCATAAATGCATAATTTTGAAATTTGAAAATGGTGAAATGACAAGGTGGATGAAGAGTCAAATGGAGTAATGGCCACTTAGCTTAATGCAAAAGGACTTGTAAGATGAAATAAATGCCTTGTTGGAAGGACTCATCCCATTTAGAGGGAGATTTGAAATGGAGGAATATTCCACTTTTATGCCATTTTAAGAGAAAATAAAGATTTAATAAATGAATTGAATTTATTTATTTGTACAAGTGGGAAAAGCTAGACGATGTGATATGGATTAAGATTAGATTTAATCAATATTTAATTAAATAAGAGGAGGTTAGGTGATTTGACCTATTTGATTTAGATTTATGGATTAAAATAAATCAAAAGGAGATGGAAAATGATTTAGACTTAGTTAAATAAATATTTTGATTTATAAAGGGGATGATGTTAGTGTTGAAGATGAATTTATTTAATTTAAATG
This sequence comes from Sequoia sempervirens, assembly GCA_007258455.2. NCBI lineage: Eukaryota > Viridiplantae > Streptophyta > Pinopsida > Cupressales > Cupressaceae > Sequoia > Sequoia sempervirens. The sequence goes on along the minus strand of VDFB02193867.1, from coordinate 567,348,940 downwards.
GAGGGCTTTAGAGATTAATCAAATAAACTTGATTTATTTAATGAATAGATGAATATGACTTAATTAAATGCATGATGCCAATTTTGCATGTCTACACTTATTATTATCAATATGATATGTTCCAAATGTTCTTTTATTTAATTTTTTGTGGCCTTCAACTCTACATATAAAACAAGTTCAAGCAATAGATCTTCAATCACTTCTTCTACATCTTTATACATTCTTTTACATCTTCCATTATCAACATAATCAATTTCCTTTTACTTATTTGGCATTAATCAAACCTATTTTTGTAATGAATTTCACTATCATCACTCACCTAAATTTTTCATCATTATATGCTTCTCTACATATACCTTGATATCTTCCTCTTAGGAATTTACTAGCATTTACTAACTTGTTTTGTTGATTCTAGAATCTATGGTTTAAATTATCTTTGACTTTTAAGGCTAATTAATATGATTCCTCAAAAATTGTGTATTCATCACAATCAAATATTGTTGAAAAAATCCACTTAATTCATTAATATACTCTACCACCTTTTTTTTAGTATTATTCATGATGACCTATTCTTATTATAGACCTATAACATTCTTTAGTATAATCTCTCATAGAAGTAAAATTTTTACACCAAATTTATTTTATAACTTTATATAAATTTGCATGATTAAACTTAGATTTCAATTTATATACTATTATGTCAGTTTTTAATACTACTTTTCCTTTTCTTATTCATCTCTAACTAGATTTATTTCCAACAAATAGTAGAATAACCTTTTAAATTTTTTTTAAACTTTATTAAGATCAACAATATCTTCACACTCAAAATGTTCTTTTAAATTAGCTATAGCATCAATCTAACTCTTTAGTCAACTCAAATAACTACCTTAATTAGTAATATCATTTCTAGTTTTAAAATGGCACGAGATTGCTTCCAATATTATTTATTATATATATTCATCTTCAATATGCTTAATAGTATATGGTCTACAAGGTTCTTGTTCATCATCACTTGATTACATCTTGGTTTAGGACTTCTTTTTTAAGTCCTCATCAATAGCATCCATGCATATGTAGACATTTCCGATCATGGTAAACATCACAATGAACTTACCAACTTAGAATCAATCAAATTTTTAGTCCTCTTAGACTAATAGCATGATTAAGAATATCAAATCCAATTTTTTATCAATGATACATATTTCTTTCCACATTCTTTATTATATTTGTTTACTTTTAATATGATTAATACAATATGATCTATTAACTTCTTGTTGGTTATCACTTTATTACATTTTTTTTAATACTCTTGGCCATTTAAATATTGAAAAATGTATACGTGGTGAATGTATCACGAAGATGAATTGCTAGAAATGAATTATATACCCAATAAATATGTCACAACAATGAATTGTTGATGATGAATTATTGACAGTAAATTACTTACCATAAATTATTAACGATGAATTTTCCTAATCATATGAAATATGTGCATGCCACCACAGCATTCCTTCCCAACCTTTGATTGTAAAATTGTGGATTTATTTATTCCCCAAACTATCCATTGACTGTTACAATTTTCTACGCGTTACACACTCTTGTCACACTCTGTATTGCAATCTGTGACAGCAAAAATAATATAAATTTGCTCAACGATTATTATATCAAGCTTAATACAATGGTTAGGATTTTAAAGAATCGTTGAAAGAAACTTACAGTGAAATTCTCTTGGACAGGAGCTGTAGGGTGTAATGAAAAGTAAACAAAAAAGCGAGCCTAATTTCATCGTACTTGACAACTTTGTCATGAGCTAGAGATTTTTCTGGATTTGACTGTCTCTTGTTTTTTACATCAACGTTTCGAATCACACTCCGTGATTCA
>VDFB02193867.1:567330999-567346959 GCA_007258455.2 Sequoia sempervirens | reverse complement strand
TAACCATCCATATGTCTATCTTGAACCTCTTTATCATGAGATTGACCCTCAAATCAAATCTTTTCGCTTGATCTCTCGAGGGGGAAATGTATCAGTGTTCTTTCTACTGGGGCATTTGAAAAAATTAGATTTTTTTTGAATTTTTTGGTCATGGAAGATTATTTTTTTAACCAACATAGCAAGTACACTGCTTCAAAGAGGGGAAAAATGTAGACATGCAAAATTAGCATCATGCATTTAATTAGGTCATATTCATATAATTCATCAAATAAACGATGATCACATTCATCCACTCATTAAATAAATCAAGTTCATTCACTAGTTAATCAGGGTTATATACTTAAATTGAATAAATTAACGTTATTTAATTTAAGCCTATCATTCTCCCTTTAATTAAATAAACCAAAATTTATTTAATTAAAATCCCAAATGCATTTTCCATCCCTTTTGATTTAAATAAATCAAAGTATTTAAATCAAAAAAGTCAAAATCCCCTAATCATCATTTAAGATAATCTAATCCTAATTAATCTAATCCAACTACCCATCACATCCTCTAGCTTTTCCCACTTGCACCAATAAAGAAATTTAATTCATTTATAAATTCATCGTTTTCCATCAACATGGCATCCTTGAGGAATATTCCCTCAAATTTGAATTCAAAAACAAGTTGACATGTACATCCAACAAAGCATTTATGAGCTCTTACATGGCTCTTACATGTCTCTTGCAAAGGTCAAACAACATTTAACTCTCAAATTCAAATTTGAATCTCCCCCTCTTTGGCACATTGACCAAAACTTGCACATTCCTCAACCACTCACAAGTTGACATGTGGTTTCATCTCATTGGTCAAATTTTTATCCCAAATTGCTCTATTTTGAGATCTCTTCCAATTTGAAAATCTATAAATGAAATCTTCATCCTTCATTAAATCACCTACAATCCTCATGCAAAGTTACTCTCTTCACATTGAGAGCTAATTTTTCCCATCATTATTTGCAACATCAAGCTTATCAAGGATTGGGAAAGGGCTTCTTTCCACATCAAAGAAGCACCAATCCACTATGGGATAGATATGCATCTTGCTTTTATGCTCTCAATTAGTTTTGTGTTGTTATTTTGTTTATGAAGGCATGATGCATTATTTCATAGGAGCATTTAAAAGGTTTGCATATCACTAATCCATGTTTGAGATTTTAGAGTGTTTGCAGATTTTGAAGGGTGCTCACATTTATCATTTATCATTTTCTACTTTAAATTAATTGCTAACAACATGGTGTCTAGCAATTCCTTTAAAGTGGGGGCATACATTGACATTATCATTTTGACTTATGTTTCTTAGTGTGGCCTGCTTATTTCATGTGACGTGTCTTCTTCTTGGTGGTGTTATTGGGTTTGATGTCCTTCAATATTGTGACCTTTTTGAGCATATGACATTACTCTTAGTGGAAATGCTATGAATTACATACCCTAAGTTGTGAATCTTCTATCCTCACCTTGTCCTCTCTTGGAGATATTAGGCATGATGTTCCCCAAGGAGAGACCTTTCATGAACAAAGAAAAACCCCTTTGAATATCCTATTGTATATGTCAAGGCCACCAAGTATAACACACCTTGCTTGCTATTCGATCCTTTATGTTTTTTATGGCCACCAAGTATAACACACCTTGCTTGTCAGTAGGGCCATGTTTGTTCATAAGTGCTTAGCATCACGTAACTTGCTAAGTCTTATGAAGCTCAAAGTTCATATTATGTGTTGCGTTATCAAAGTTATCAAGAGGTATAACTTTGGTATGGTTAGTTTAATGGGAGCCTAATAAGACTCTCTCATTGGCCATGTTCTAGAAGCTCACCTAGTGGACAATGAATTTCACTAGCCTGTGTGAGCGCATGGTTGTTTGCATAGTGGATATTGAGTTCCACTTGTAAACATTTTTTAGACAAACAACTAAGGCTTGATCCACATTGAGTTGGAAAAATAGTCGAGGCCTGATCCACCCCTTATTTTCTTTCTTTTAGTCTTTGACATTATATGATTGAGTATCTTGTTATTGTTGCTGCATATCTAACAAAGGTATGTGTCTCCTTGTGCCTTTGTTGGTTTTCTGTGAGATCTTAGATCTTGGGGGCTTGATCATCCTCCTTAACCTATGTTGTCTTATCTTTCCAATAATTGTACAATTAGACCTCTCTTATTTGTCTAGTTTAGTGTGAGTTTGACACAATGCCATCCTCTCACTAAAGTGGGCTAAATTTAGTGTAAGAAAATCTACTCCTTTACATTTTCACATTTTGTTTGTGCCCTCATTTAATTTGGATTTAATTATGCCTTAATAAGCCCTATTTTACATCTACAAGCTTAATAAATTACATTTTCTGAAGGGCAAACTTGACAATAATTAAAGCCTACACATAACACTTTACCTTGAGCTATGTGTGTTCCAAGAATAGCTGCCTGGGACCAATTCACCCATGGGTGAATGGGTCCTCTCTAGACCTTTGAATCTAAATTCAAATTATGTTTTTGGTGGTACTTTAATGTCCCTAAATTCAAATTTCAATGTCGGCTTGTATGTTTAATTTTTGGGAAATTAAGGATACATACATATAAACAAACGGTTATTTTATCAAATCAAGTCTAAGTTTTTCCTAGCATTTTGAAGTGAACAAAAATATAGAAAAGTTTATGATCAAGGGAATTCAAGACTATATTTTTCAGTTATCTATTGCAACAATCAAGATCTCAAGCATCATGTGAAAGTTTTTTGCAATCATGCATGTTTTTGGAGCTAACATTATGATGTAGGTTTCAAAGATTCAAAGAAAGCATTCAAAGTCAAATTTCAAGCACCAAGTTTCATATCCATTGAATCCATTTCATGCAAGATCAAGATCAAGATTTTAGACTTCCAAAGGTTTACTCAAGGGTTTGGTGAGTTGCAATAGAGCATTTTTCATTCATCATTTCTTTCATGTTTCATTATTTCAATTCAAGGTTTAATTACCAAAATAGGGTTTGACCAAGGCAAACCACCATTCACCAAAAAACAAACAATTTTTCCATCTTGTGTTTGTATTACAGATCTTAGGTTGAAGAAGGATTGAAGATGTATTGAAGAGCAAGATTGGAAAAGTTGTCAAAGTTGTCATCAATTCATAGACTCACCTACAAATATGATTTCCAAATTTCTGACACTGAAACTCAAATCAAACAGAAGCTACAGATTGACATTAGAGGCTTCCAAAAGTTGTTTGAAATCTCTAAGAAAAGACCTATTCACCCATGGGCAAATGAGTCACAGTCTGCCTCCCAAAACTGTCTTTTGGTGACTAGCACACAGTGTCCAACCCTTCTCAGATCTGCAAAAATTTTACTGTTTCTATTTGTATTGAACTTTAAATTGATGTTCCAGTTTGAATGAGCATAATTGAGTATGTTTACTATTTTTAGTTCTCTTAAAAGTGTTGTTCAACTTGATACTCATGTTCTCAACATAAGGAAATCAGTAGATTCCCTCATTGAATTGACTCATCTAAGAGTTGCAAGTCAATTCTTTGTGTGGATCTCATTTCCTAATAAAATAAAGGAAAATAGATCCATCTATTATCATTTTGGTGAACTCCCACACCTTTCCAACCTTCAAACAAACACAACCTATTTTTATTCGTCGTACAATGATATATTATTAAAGAAAAACAAAAACATTTTTATCATGTACAATATATTAGTACAAGTATTTGGGACACTCATTGTCCGCAAGGAAATATATGTTTTCAATATGAAGCATTTTGAATGAAATCAACACCTAATAACACCTAATAATATCAGTACAAATATTTTAGTACAAATATTTTAACTAAATATTCACGAGGCAACTCGGTCAAAAGACTTTACGACTTCTGACTTTTCGTAATTGGACAAACAACTCATCAAACACCGCGACTTTTGATTTTTTTGAAGTTGAAATGACAAAAAACTAACTTACTTTCCTCGAAAAAATTACAAAGACGACTGTGTAGACTGTTTAAGTTCTTACACAATAATTGGCAGCATCCTGCTTCCTATTGTTTTTCCCACAAGACAAATTTACAGAGAAAATGCTGAATCAGCAAATGTTATCGAACAAGAAAAAGAATAGGAGGAATAAAGAATGGCATGCGCCGTATTTAGTATAGTAATAACACGTATGAAATATACCGGTTGGTGGAATATAAGCGTTTACGTGCCGGTGCTCACGGGCAATGCGTATCAGAGGGACAATCCAAACAAATTGGCTTTCTAATATTATACTTATTAGTGGTTAGCAAATGACACATAATTAGCAAAAGCAGCAAACTTAAGCTCTCTAATATTATACTTATTAGTTAAGCTCTCGTGAACTACTTTTCGCGTATAAATACGCTACCGCTCTCGTGAACAAAATTAAAAAAGAGTTAATCATGGTAGGGTTGTCAAGTGTGCTGAAATTTGCGGCGCTTGTCTGTTTAGTTTTGGTATCGCCATGGGCAGCGTGTGGAGCCATTGTGCACCACAAATTCACTGTAAGCAGTTTTTTAATAATCCAGTAAAGTCTATAAGCATCCTGTTAAGCCTGAGGTCTAAGTTGTATTTTTAACCGTGTTACAGATTGGAACACAGAACGTGACTAAATTGTGTAGCACTCAGACGGTTGTAACAGTCAATGGACAGCTTCCTGGCCCGACTATAACCGTTCACGAAGGCGATAATCTGGTCGTTGAAGTGGAGAACAATGCACCATATAATGTTACTATACACTGGTAATAAACAGTCAAAGACTATTCAAATTTTCATCTATTGAAGTTTGGCTTCATAATAAAATTATGGTAGAGGTTTTTACTGTTTATGATTTTGCAGGCATGGGGTGAAGCAGCTCAAATCTTGTTGGGCAGACGGAACGCCCTACGTAACGCAGTGTCCCATTACCCCTGGGAATAGATTTACCTAAAATTTTACCATCACGGGACAGGAAGGGACGCTGTGGTGGCATGCGCATATCACATATCTGAGAGCTACTGTCCATGGAGCATTAGTTATTTTGCCCCCGGCTGGAAATGATTATCCCTTTCCAAAACCAGATGCTGAGATTCTTATTATTTTAGGTTGGTCGCTCTTTCCCACTCAACTCCCTTATCCTGAAATTCTTAGAGAAAGGCCTATGTGAATGTTGTGTAAAAGATCTGTCTAATCTAAGGCATGCTGAATCTTTTTGGGGCAGAAATAGGGGCTCCATGAAAATTCACCAGCAATTCATCGTCAGAATTTTTTTATCACATTAACATTTTTAAAAATTTCATAGTCTTAAAAATATATATTAAAAATGTTAATACCGTGAATTGCTGATGGTGAATTTTCCTTATGCTGAATTTGTCATAGCGGTGATTTTTCTTGGACAATTACCTTTTATAGAGTTGCTGCTTTAATTTAGATCTGTGGCAACTTTACTTGTGATCCCTTGGAATAGGTGATCAGTGTTTCTTTCAACCCATTGTTCCGTAAATTTGTCCATGGAATGCGATCTGTGTTTCTTACAACTCAATGTTTAATGAATCTGTTATCAAAGAGTCTCATGGATACACTCTACATATCTGTAACATTTCTCTAAAGTATTTTTTAAAAATGATGAATAAGGTACATATTATATTTTTAATTAGAAAGATAATTATACAGTATACAGAAAAAACTTTGAGTGGTAGAAATGCATGGAACGAAGTTCAAATAAAAATGTTCAAATTCTATCCCTCAAATTTATCTTACATCAAAAACCCAAGAAACCAAAATTGTTTCACTCCCACGTAATACAGACTACGTCAAACATCTACCTATGCATGAGCTAAGTTGACGAATTCTTAATTGCTGCCATCGTCATCTATCTAATATTTTTGGCGTAAAATGTTGCCTAAAATGTTTTTAGTATGATTTATTTAGTTAAGTGTATCAATCAACTAAAGATTACATAGACACTCCACGGAGCTTTGACCTTGATTAGATTATATGTAAGATGGGTTGTAACCTTTATATAACTTAAAGCGGTTTAAAATTATTTAGGTTAGATAATCAATATATCAATTTTATTATTAAATCTTAAATATTTATTGTATTGTTTAATATAATATATTATTCAAGTAAAAATATCTTTTATGATAGTAATGTAATTATAGGCGACTTTGCTTTGTGTGAGTTCTATTATAAAAAAAAATTGGTTTGGTTTGTATGTTTATTAATGTCATTCCCTTGCTTTTGTCATCCTTCTTTCATATTGTAGTTAGTAGTAATAGCCTTCGTATTTATTGTAGTTTTTTGAAAAGAAATTATCACCTTTAAATAGTTTTTATTGATTAAAATGACCACCAATTTTAGTGGCTTAATAGTTGTTCTTGGGATCACTAGCTCAGATGTGCAACATAATGGCACCATTGAAGCACCCTCAAAAGTGTGTACCAAAAGTAGTTCATGAGGTGAATCTTTAGTGCTTGATATTTTTTCATCTTTTATATTTCTATAGTGCATGTAAATGGTTTGAAAACTTCACTCATTAGATACTTTTTGGTAGAATTCCCTCCAAGAACATGTTAAAGAGTTGGATTAGTTTCACCTATATTCATCATGGGGTTAATGTGGAAGTAGTAAAAAAATATTATTGGGTTTCTTCCCTTTTTCTATTTCTTAGATGTTAAGTTTATGAGGGCTCTATTTTTTAACATTGCCCTTGGTATATTCACAACACTCTTTTGGTTTTCCTATCTAGACCAACACTTCATTTTCTTTGAGGGGAATGTACTTTGAGTCCCTATTTGGGTTGAGTTTCCTAACCCTCCCTTGTCTCCTTCTCAACTACATTAAGGATTTGTCTAGGCCATACATGAAATGTCTAGGTTTGATAGACTCAGAAAGAAATATATTGTGAGATAATCAAAAAGATTTCCAGGCATAAATATTCTTTGTTTGCAAGAATTGATTATTCTAGGTTTTTACTTTCTATAGTTTGTTACATGTCATAAGATCAATTAGCTATTTTTCATTTTGAAACTGAACCAATCCATGGTGTAGTTAGCATTTTCATTTAGGTAATGTGAAAATAAAATTTATTTGATCAAAGCTATGGCCCCACATGTTTTTTTCTTATTTTTTACTATTCTATTTTTCATACATTATCTATTTTATATATCTAATAGCTAAAAAATCTAATATTTCATTAATTTTAAATAAAAATAAATTAACAAATTAATCCAATTCTATGTTGTAATAAAATAAATTCTTTGATTAGATGTAAACATCATTTACAGGGCATTGGACCCAAGCACAAGAGGCCCAAAAGGGTAGAAAGTTCAGCAAAAATAAATAGAGCCAAAGGCCTCTAGCTAGGAGTATTTTCGAGTAGATCAAAAGTTTCTTTTAAAAACATAAAAGACCAAAAACAAAAAAGAATACTCAAATCATATAGCAAGGTTCTCTCAATCTTCCTTGAAGAAATTATAGATAAATGATTGCAATAAAAATATTGTAATAATTAAAACCTTAATACTTAATTCAAATTAAAAAATAAAACAGCCAGGCGTTATAATAAAAATAAGATAGTTTAATAAAATAAGATAGTTTAATAAAATATTGAATTAAATTTGAAAAAAAAATTAAAAAATCTAAATTAGATTTAAAAATCAAATACAAAAGCAAAACGAACATTAAAAAAATAGAAATTAAATCTATCGTAGCTTGGACCTTAGAAGTATCATAACTTGGAACTAATAACTAATATTCAAATTAAAACATAAAATCTAAGAATCCATAATTCAAAAGAAAAATGTTTGAATAATTGGAATAGCAAAAGCGAAGAATACCAACTCCCAATTATGAATTTTGATATAATTTTTGTTTTTGGGTATTCTATGCAGGTGAATGGTGGAATGCGAACGTAGAAGATGTGTTAGCTAATGCCATTCGAACAGGAGCTTCACCAGCCGATTCCAACGCATCCACAATCAATGGCCAACCAGGGGACTTCTTCCCTTGCTCTGCAAATGGTTTGCGCATCAATGAAAAAATAATTTCTTAAAGTATATCTGAAGCTATAATAGTTTTGAAGAGATGATTAATCAATTAATCAATTGTGAATGCAGACACCACGAGGTTTTTGGTTGAGAGGGGGAAAACCTATCTAATGAGGATCGTAAACGGTGTGATGCTTCATTCATACTTCTTCAAAATTGCTGACCACCTGATGACTGTTGTGGCAGTGGATGCCGAGTATACAAAACCATATACAACTGATGTATTGCTCACACACCCAGGGAACACCATGGATGTCCTCATTACAACAGGCCAACATTCGGGGCTCTTTTACATTGCTACCCGTGTATACAATAGCCAACCTCTAGGTACTGATTTCGTAAATACCACAACAACTGCAATATGATGGGGTGGATGGGCATGGACACACACAGAAATTAAAACACAAACTTATAAAGATAAACACAAACACTTAAATCTTTTACGTGCTGCTGCACGCTTCTGTATTGCTTGCTTAAAACGTCTACATCTGCCTCTTTTTATAGAGGAGTAAGAGATTGCCAGAAGGTTCCAGAGAATAGGAACCGACGTGAGTTCAAGAGAAGCCCCAGGAAGCTTCCGGATAATAAGCGCTTATACACCATTTAATGTTTCACCTGTTTCTAATGGTTAGGTGCTAGTAACTTCCAGATCATGCAGGTCACTAGAAGATCTAGCTATTGTGGGAGAAACTAATGTTCCAACACAATATAATACAAAGATTCCAGTAATACATCTGTTCCTATGCTGCCTAGACTTCCTGCATTTAATGATACTGCAACAGCAATCAAATTTAGTAGCAATCTGCGAAGTCTCAATCCCTCGGTACCACATATTTTTGACGTGGACATGCTAATAACTGAGAAAACCAGTAGGAGTCTTCTGAGAAGTCAGACGCCATCAGTACCACAGATTGTTGATGTAGAAATGTTAATAACAGAGGGCTTGGCACTCATAAGCTGTCCAAACAATTCATGTGCAACTCCCTATGGCAGAAGAGTTGTTGGAGCTTTTAATAACATTTCATTCATTGAGCCAAACATCTCTATTTTGCAGGCCTATTATTTTGGTCTAGATGGAGTGTTTACCAAAGATTTTCCTGATAATCCTCCAGTAGTATATGATTACACAGGAAATGTGTCATTGAGTCTTTGGGGAACTGAATTAGGAACAAAAGTAAAAGTTCTGAAACTCAATAGCAATGTGCAAATAGTGTTTCAAAATACCGGAATTATTACAATAGAGGATCATCCTATACACCTTCATGGCCATAATTTTTATGTTGTGGGGCAAGGTTTTGGAAACTATGATTCTCATACGGATCCTGCAAAATTTAATTTGGTAGATCCTCCATTGGTGAATACCAACGGAGTTCCTCCTGGTAGGTGGGCGGCAATTAGATTTATAGCCAACAACCCAGGTAAGCTAGTTTCAACTCTATATATTTCATTTACAAACGTTGTTTTCCAATTGAAGCAAATTAGTTTTAAAATAACATTACCGTTCTGTTTTGAGTCGATCGAGATTGACCCATATTTCATTTTATGCATAACATTTCATGAGAATTATAATATACATGGTTCACTTACATTTATTGTATTTAGTCAGTAAAAACTAATCTTTCTCCTCTGTCAACTGTAACGTAAATATATAGTTTATTTTAAAATTCCTTTTACTTCTCAACAACAAAATTACAGTCAGTTTCTCTATGTTGCTATGTCACAGGAGCTTGGATGATGCATTGCCACTTTGAATCTCATTCAGCAATTGGTTTTAACATGGTATTTATTACAGAGGATGGGCCAACAAATTCAGATAAATTGCCGCCTCTTTCTTTTGATCTACCCAAATGTTAGTTGTATTGCGATTTAGTCCGATGACCAAACCGTCCCTTATGTAGGGGAGAGGACCCAGTACCTGAGCATGTTTCAATAGTTGTGATAGTAGTTGTTTATATAATGCTCAATATTTTTATCAATATTGGACCAATAGTTGTGACTTTAAAGTTGTTTAGTGTTGATGATGACTATCCATAATTAAACAAAATGTATTCCTTTGATCTAAAAAGCACCAATCATGTGATTCCACATTAGGGTTCAATTAAACATGCTGTGAATGCACAAGTATTGGTCTCACTTTTTTTGGGGCTTTTTTGGACACCTTGACAAAAAGCATGCTGATGTGACATCATATTTGATGATGTGGCCCTGAAACCTTAGTTATAAGCAGGGGACTTGCAAGTAAGCTGCTGTAAAAAATTAGAAATGAAAGCCAAAAGTTTACTAGTTCACTTATTTTTTAGGTTAATATAATAAATACATACAACTTATTGTAGAATTCTATGAAAATATTTTGATAAATATTATTCTTAACGTATTTATATTTTAATAAATTAGTGATATAATTAAACAAAAATATTAAAATAATATTAAATTTGGAGAACTCATATTTCATATTCTAATATCTAAGGTTTCAACGATTTCTTAGATAATGTTTTAATTATTTTTATTAATTTAATAAAATAATTACGCCGAGAGGCATACCACTACAATGGCATTTTTCTGTATACGTAAAAACTTGGGAGAAAATCTCAGATGAAAAGAAAATCCTCATCGTTGAAAATTAATTGTTAAAAAATAGTGCTCCAACAAGAATATAGGGGAAACTGTAGAATAAAGGGTGCTCCAACATGAATATAGGGGTTTATGTGTGATGCATGCACTTCTCAATCGAAATATAGGATGCTTGGTATACATGCAAGCCAAATCAGTTGTGCGTGCAAAATTGTACATGCAAATAATTGTGCGAAATTGTTGCTGTACATGCAAAGAATTGCAAGGAAATGTGAGTTTTGTTCTTGTTAATAGGAGTGCACTTCGTTTAACAGTCTACACCATTACACCACTAGCATTTAGAAGCATTTCAAAAAGCTTACAGGTATTTATCATACCCTTATCTGGTAAGAATTTCTAAAAAGTTCAAAGGTTCTGAAACTCACTTCGTGCCATCGAAAGTTTAAAGCTTTGTCAATTGCAAATCCAAATGTTTCTATTAAATATTAGCTTATAAATATATTTTCTTTGTTTTCGAATGAAATGATTGGCATACTATTCATTACTGAAACATTTGGTTGTAGAATAAATGGTCATTTTCATATGATGTTCAAACTGTACTTTTGTCTATTCAGAGCCTTTTGGGAGGTAAAAATAAACTTTTGCTTCATACTTTTTGTTTATGAAATTTATATTACCATTTGTTATGCAGAACCAAATAATGACTCCCCGTTGAATAGCCAGGCGGCATTACTATGGAGCAATCAAGAAGGCAATATCATTAAATTATTCTGTCATCTGTCAATAGATGTCGCCCTTATGGAGATGCAAGGTAATTTTTAATGGGATTACACTATCAAGCTGACCCATTCGTTCCCAATGATGGGAGCATCAACTCTGTTGTCCCTTTGAGCAACAATCAATTGAACAATTGATTTGTTGCTTATGTTTTATGATCTGTAAATGACATTCTTTGGGGTCTGAATGCAACAACTACTACTTCGTATCCAATCAGTAATTTTTTTTTGTCTCAATGAACAAAATTTTCAAGGAAGAAGAATCAAGAATTCAATGCATTTAATATTTTTAATTGTATGAGAGTGTTTTATAATACTATGATTCTTGGACTCATTTTCCCATTCAATGTTTATGTTTCTTTTTGATTAATCATAAAAAATAATAAGAAAGGTTGTTTTTATTTTGAGTACCTGCATCCCCTTAAAATTCCCTGACATTTAATAGACATTATGGAGATGCATTCTCGCATTCCCACATTCTAGACACTTAATGTCTATTGCTTCTTTTTCATATTTTTTTAGTTCCTAATTTTCTGAATACTTGACACCATGATTTGGACAAAGTTAATCTTTAAATATGTCGTTAGAGAAGACAATAGTAATATGTTAAACAAATTGCAACTATATTGCATGTTCTATATCTACATTTCTCTTCTATTGAAAGTTGTCCTCAAACCTGATAATTTGTCTTCAATTTCTTAAAAAAACAAAACCTTGTGCAGATGATTTTAAACTAGACTCTCTTAAAGTTCTTATCCTAATAGACTCTAGGATTAGCATATAGGACATGGAAAGGTTATAAAAGTAGCACAAAAATGCAACCATGCATAGAGGGCAATCAACCATATCCTAAAAAATATCATTGAACACTAAAAACCAACCATGGATGGAACCATTTTCTCTACCAGTAAATATTATTAAAAATAAGCTTCTTAGCCAAAGACCATACTGATTATGAAAGGAAGTTCTAAATGGGTACTTATAAGTTTTGAACTTCTATACTACATACGCCCTATGTAACATTTAAATAATCAATACTGAGCTCTCAGTTCAAATTTCCAATGCCACATGGAGACGCATGCCATTGGTACAAGCAAGTGAGAAATTCAATGACATGTGCGTATTAGAGCACCAATTCATGATATCCTTAAATATTACTGATTTACATAACTTAACAAAGCAGAGTATGGAACACTTGAAATTGATCCAAATTGATCTGGAAAATGTATTAAGACAAGAAAACTTGAACAAAAGAGTTTACTCAGTTGTAGGGACAGGTGTTAGACAGTGTTGCAGACTTGGAAAACACAGAGATGGCACTATAATTATAGAAGTATCCAGACTGTATAGTTGATGGTGAAGAGTTGAGAAAAGCCATACCTCTTGCAAACAGGTCCCATCCGAAGTATTCAAGATGCGAAGTAGAGTCCCTTTTGTGTTGGATTTTGCTAGAATAACACCATACTTCGACAGAGGAAGGCAAGCAATGCATGAGTCATGTGCATATACAAATCTTGTTTTCCTAGGTACTAAGTGTTCAATACGAACCTGCCTTTTAAGTAAACCAGGGCATGCCAAAATAGGACTTGATGACATATTAGAAACAACACAAAGGCCTTGGGTATTAAGTAGAGTCTTTCTTGTATAGAGAAGAACTGCTTCAATTTCCACACAATTGTATACACATGTTTCCTTCTCTAAAACCACCACCATATGATCCCTTGTAATTTTTATTGCTTGAACTTTGGAATCGGTAGTAAGTTGATAAATACATCTGTGAAACTCATAGTCCCATATAATAACTTTATTAGGGGGACATTGGATGTTGTATTCACTTCCAACAAATACTAAAACTTTGCTTCCAATACACCTGTTTAGAATACAAAGAGGTTTACTTTCACTCCATTACTGTGGATTTCTGGAAATTGCTCTAAAAAATTGAATTTGGCATTATTTGGAAGGATGATAAATGCAGCTAAAATAGTTTCATGGACCCAAATTGACACCATTTACCAAATCATTAAGATTGGAACAAGAAGGGAGGAAGCAAACAAAGGATGATAAGATTGGCTTTGGACCTGCCAGGTGTTTGCATGAAAACCTCCAACTCCAAGCTATAATAGCAAGCTCAGCTTGTGTGTATACACCAGTATAGAATGTAGTCCACAATTTACTATAGCAATTTAAGAAACAACTTGCGTGCCCCAAGAAGACTCACATATTTTGTAACTATGTATTGACGGATCTCCAAAACATGAACCTTTGTTTCCCTTTTAGCATGTGCATGGGTAATTGAGTTTGGCATATGCTTGCCATTGAATTTCTTTGAAAATCCTTGTTCCAAATCTCCAAGTATTTGTAGGCCAGAAGAATGCTTTTTAAAGGTTGATGGGATTTACAACAAGCACCTTTGTATACCCATCAAATAAAGTTGTCTGTGAAACTTCATTTTGCTGAGGTATTTGTCAAACAATATTTGTATCTATTGACTATCAAGGCACACACTGATCTGATCAAATGTTCTTCAAAATCAATAGGTAATTTGAAGTGGATGCAATATTTTGTTATAGCATTTGATCAACAATTCACATGCCAACTGCACAAGTGCCTATTCAATGAATTCTGCTTTTTCTTATCATTTGGAGGATCGCCATCCCCTATTTCAAATCTCCCATTTGGCATACACTAGAAGGGGATTTGAGTTCAATATTGTCTCTATTTTTTATATGTTTTTTGTCTTCTATATTAAATTTCACATTTGGCCTTATATGAATTGTACATTGACATTATTGTCTTAAATTTCACTCTTAAAAATAAATGCAATGAAGAGTAAGAGAAGCAGGATTGCAGATTTGATGTTTGCATCAACTGTTTCTGATCTTTGCTTATCTGAAGGATCACCATATGCTATTCGAATCTCCCATTTGGCATACAATAGAAGGGGATTTGAGTTCAATATTTTCTTTGTTTCTCACATTTTAATTTGTCTTCTACATATATATTATCATTATTGTCATAAATTTAGCTCTTAAAACAAATGCAATGAAGAGGAAGGGAAGAAGAATTGCAGATTTGATGTTTACATCAATTGTTTTTGATCTTTCTAATATTTTTTTTTTGCTAAATTTTATATTGTATGTCATCATATGATTGAGTTAAGTATTTCAAAGAAACTTTATAATGCATCTTTCAATTGTGGTAAATCAAAAAATCCTCAATGCCTTTTTATAACTTAAGGCATAAGCAATAGTTGGGAAGTAAAGTAAGTTGCAACTGTATCCTTCAATGAGACAATATCAAAGAAGGTTCATAAAAACACAACTTAAAGTATTAATATAAGTATCTCACTAGATCATAAAAACACAAAGATCAAGTACAAAATTGTGTCTTGTCAAATTGAGTTAAAAATCTCAAATGTGGCTATATAATAAATCTCTTAATTGTATTGAACCAAATAAGCCTAAATAACTTTTTATTAAAAATGCAGAAAAGATAGTTATGTAGGAGAGTAAGTTGCATTGTGCCTCTCAATGGTACCAAACCAAAGAATTCTCAGTATTTTTTTATATAAAAAAATATGAGGTCATGGAAAGTTGAAACATACAAACACAATCTACTATAATTGGCTCATAAAGAATACAAAGATTTGATACAAAATTTTATCTGAACTTTTCTACTACGGTTCTTAAGAATGGGGGCATGGATTAGTTAACTAGTCACTTAAGTGAATTGGTTCTTTCCATCTCCTGGCATGCTCTTAGCAGATTTTGTTTATTGGATAAATGAGCTTGTTCATTAGAGGAGGCTGGCTTGCTCCCATGTTATACTCTATACTCAATAGCCCATACTCTTGATCATAGCTAGAAATAAATCTGTAAGCAGATAAGTCAATCCACACATCATAGTATAAAGCCTAGCTTTGAATAAAATCAACTCAAACCTAATCTGGCATTTACATACAAGTTTGTAAGTTCATATATTCAAATGGCATGAAGGAAAGTAATATTTTAGAGGTAATGCAAGCAATATGTGGTAGTAATTTTAAACCAAATCTCATTTAATCAATGTTCTACAAATTAGTTGTATTCATAGTTCAAGTCTGGGTTTGCCATTTTTGAATTTGTCCTTTCAAAATAAATTATAGAAAACCATTGTTAATGGGATAATTGAGAAAAAACTAAGTTGTAAAAAGGTGCATGGGATGAGTTCTGGGACTAAGAATCCTAAGATAAAATTTGATGTTGCAGCCAGAGAGAATTTGGGCCTTGTACTTTTTAGTTTGTAAATAAAACAACAAAGATTAAACATTAGTAGATTTGAATGTGATCACATTGGCAGTTGGCAATTGCATCTGGTTACAAACATTTTGAGTTTGAAAATGATTCCATACTGATAACCAGTGACTTAAAGAAGAATTCATTGCAACACTGGAAATTAAATAACATTACATAGGGAACTCTTCTCAAAGACAATTTCAAAATTCTGGAGTTAAGTCATTGTCTTGCGTGAAGGCATTGTGGTGGATAGATGGTAAATAGAGGAG